>MKEJ01041180.1:0-10257 GCA_001753735.1 Embelia ribes
AATTAATTAAAAAAATGGGAGTAAATTTGTAATTTGGGAGGAAAGGGAGCGGTCGGCCCCTCCAGGGGAGCTCCCAAAATTTTATGGTGAAGATTGGAAGAATGCTTTTGTCTTAAGGTATAAAGTCCTTGATTCTCTGGAAGTCACTTTAATGCTGAAGAGCGAGCTCCTGAAATCTTTCTAGGCTGCAATAGACAATGTCGAATAGCACATTATTCACCATTTTTACCAGTACGGTAAATTCTCATCGCTAACTAATCATTTAATCAATTGGCAAAAAGTCTATCATAAGAATGTACTTCACCGCAGGAAGCATGCGTTTCACTAGAATGAAAACGTAATATAGAGAGGAAAAGATACCGGCGGAGAAGCACTTTCGGATTGTACGGAAATAGTTCTTTCTGATGTAGATTCTGTAGTGTTTTTTTCAGCAAAAGTAGGCAACCCTTTGCCTTCTCAAAAGTTAGCCCATAAGTTCTAGAGTACACGTTACAAGTCAAAATGGCTTCCTGATGATGCTTTCCAGGAGAGGAAGGAACACTATCCCTTTTTTCTGTGAGCGAACCTACAGGTGCCCTAAAATCTGAACCATCTGCAAGAACTTTTCTTTTCTTGCCAGATGATTTACTTCTCTCTGCCTCATCTGTAGTTTCTCCTTTCAATGAAAATTCTACGAATTTGGTCCATGAATCACATACAATGCGCAAGGACCTAAAAATGAAGAGCGAAAAAAAAAATAAGAGAAACGATTTAGCAAAAGTTTCATCATCTATTAGTTTTCACCAGATTTAATGGCATACTTCTCCAAGCATTAAAACACTATAAATCACATAATGTAACCTACAAGCTTCATCGTATGGTTAAGAGCAGTCATCAGTTTGACAGACACAAAATTCAAGGTAATTCCAGCATTATCAACTCAAGTAACTAAAATTACCTCAAAATATATTCAGCAGAGGGGACTCCTGTATCTTTTGAGATTAGATAATCAAGCAGCACTTGATGATCATAATGCAACTGCAGACATGGAAAACAAAAACACTTTGTTACCAGCAGATATCAGAATAATCATGGGTATAAACACTCTTTTCAACAGAGAGTATTCAACTTGCCTCTGAAAGAAATAGATGGAACAGTTGTATGGGGTTTAAAATGTTTGAAACATGAAAGAGTATGTCATCATTCATTTCCTGGAAAGCACATATGTCTTGCCCAATCCTGCACCTAAACAAGGAGTTGACTATAGATTTCCTCAACAAATATTCGTATGGCCACTAAAAGCGCATTACATAGATTGCTTACTTTTGTTTGGTATAGAAAGGCACACCGAACAGTAGCAAAAGCAGTTCAAATAGGATATCATCCTGCAAGAGCACACGAGAAATAACGGTGTTTACAGGTCTGAAGAAGGATAACCAGTACATAGATAAGCCCCAGTAATTGAATAAACAAAGACAAACAAAATCTAAGAGATTAAAAATGATAACCTCATGGATGAATAGCCTGAGGAAGGATATGGAAAAGCTGGTGCATCTTTCAAAATAATATTCAGAAGCTCCGAGCATTTCAAGTGAAAGGTGGATTTGAAGCCACCACTGAAGTTCTGATAACCCTTTCTTTATATAGGAGCATTCCAAGTCAGAATGAATACCACCATGCTTAGCTCGTTTATCTGTGAAGCCTGTTAAGCTAAACGAACACCTAAGGAAAAGGAGAACGACTAGTCTTTGCAAATGGCTAGACGACCCTTTCCATCTCTTGGCATCACCAATACTGGGTATAAATGGGGAGCCTACAAGAGTGTCCTCTTGATCTGGCCGAGTCATCGGTAGCAACAAGAGATCTTCAAAATACTCATGAATAAGATTCAACCACGAAATGAGAAGAGAATCTTCCGAATCAATTTTAGAGCTAAGCCTGATCATTAGCATCTGCCAAGAAAATCCAAATTACAGCATTATGGTAGACTTTTGCACATATTTGACTAAATTTAGCAACAAATGGTCCGAGGTGGGACTCAGCTATTTGGCAGCATACCACAAATGACCCCAAATTGTAGCAACAGAGAGAAACCTTACCAAAATCTTATGTTGAAAGTACTCAAATATGCGCATATTATTCTGATTCCCACATCCAAGGCACCAACCTAAAAGTGTAGGTACAAGAGAGCTGATTTGGCAAATTACTGGATGCTCATCGAAAGATTTAGCAGCACCATCACAATCACTTAGATTAACCAATGAGCAAAATAGCTGAACTAGTGTCGCATAAAACACGCTCCTCGACTCTAGTTGTCCATCTTTATCCTCTAAAGAATCACTGGAGATTCTAATAGCTTTCCAGTTCTGATCCATCACATCCCAAGGCACATTTCCAAGAGAAGCACTTGTTAAATCCATGTAAATTTGAAGATGTTCCTCATCAATGTCCTGCTTTATATGTTTCAATATAGTGCGCAAAACTCGAACAACACAAGCCATTGAAGACCAAGTTGCACGTTTCAGTTTTGGCTGCAACGCAATTATGGCACGTGACACAACATGGTCGGAACACTGGGGTTGATCTAAAGAACACAAAAGAGCATTTGAAATAGCCAACTCCAAGCAAATGCAGAGTGATTTCACAAACTGGGCCCAATTGCTCTCCTATATAAAAAGAAGTTTCAAAAAGTTTGATCAAGAGGGGTAAATAGGCCAAAACAAGATTCAACAGCAGAGAAAATTGGCTTCCCATGTGCATCCAAAGATGTTTACATAGAAGAAGACCAATTATTTTTGCTTCGCATTTTCTAATGACAGATTCTTGCACCAAACATTGTATGCTTCCAAAATTTTCACGTACGAATGCAACCAAATAGTCAGAGATGACCACAAGAATGTTCCCTGCCAAATGCTGAACATATCGACTCTCAACCGATAGCAAAAATATCTGAAAGAAGATATTCAATTAAATGATCAAACTCAAACCATAAGCACAAAAAAGGCAGATCTTCAGCACTTAAGAAAAATACCATGTCGCCAACAATCTTAGTTAGGCAGTCGTGATCACCACAACGACACTCCGAGGAAGATCTTCCATTAGAATCAGGCACCTTTACTTCCATTACCTACCAAAATTCGTAATTTCACTTGATTATTTACGCGGAAACTTCAGAAAACACAAACAAAAACATTAACCACACCGGAAAGAGGAAAAATCTACTACATGCCCGGTGCACAGTTGATTTGATAAACAAGTTTTAAATTTTTTCTTCAAATAATATATTTTATGGAAAATGATTCAAGTACCAACCAACATGTACCGGACTTTACAAACACATGTGTGGTTACATCATGTGTGTTTTGATCCCATTTTCAATAAATATGGTGCAGCCATATTGGTGATTGTACAGTTTCCTTACTTGATTTTCTGCATCTATCTCATCATTCTAATTTTTTTTAAGTTCTGGAAAATCAGTTAAGTACATTTCCTCAAATCAAATAACAAAAACTTTTGGCAATTTAACATGTTTGTGGCGCAATCAGAACGGAATGGATAGACTAACATACGTTATCGGAATCGGTATCCAATTCATTAGTCCACAGCTGAATTTGCTTAAACACCTGAATAGCAACTACCACAAAATCAATCATTAAACCATATAAACTGAATAAGGATTGAAAAATAAAAAGAAAAAAGAAAAAACCAGTGAGAGAGAGATTAGAAGTTGTTGCTCGCTCTTCTTGTTTATGCGGAGGTGGGAATCTTCCAGGATGAGCTGCAATGAATGCGTGATATGAGAGAGAGTGACAGAGAGGGGGGGAGAGAGAGAAGCAGAGAGATGGAGAGAGATGATGATTGGACTGACCGTGAGAGGGCGGAGAAAATCGTCGATTAAGCGGCAGAGCCGCGAGGTCTCCGGCTGAGGATGCATTTTCCGGCGCTGGGTTGTGGTGGTTGTGGGCGAACGAACGCTTCCTGTCTTTAAGTAACACCGACGTTTGTCTGTTAATAATTTAACAAGTACTTATATTAAATTAATAATAATAGAATTATAAAAATTTATTCCTAATTGGACAGAATTTTTATAACCTTTTGAAAAAAAAATTTTATAAGATTGTCAAATTGCTCTGTTTCCCCTAAAAATTTTTCTAAATAACTAGACATTTTTTTCTACGTTATGATTAAAATCTATTTCCTCGTAATGTCTTGTTACTAAAGAGATCTAATATTTTAATATTATTGGTCATTTTTGTATACCATGAGTGGTAACATTTAAAAATCTTTCATTATTCATGAGAGTTTTTCGATCTATTATTTCTAATTCTTGTATTTTACCTTTGGTCTATATTCTTGCCTTGGTTCTTTATAATTAATATAAAGTTGTCTTGGAATTATAATAGTTTCTTCAAAATTTACTGGTCTTGTATATATATTTTGTTTTTCACCTTGGACATTCATTAATTCCTTCTCTATTGATGAGACTTGACTAAGGGCCTCGGATATTATACTTTCTAAATCTTCATCTTTTTATGTATTATTATATTTTCTTTTATTATAGCTCATTCTTCGATAGCATTTCTTTCTAAATAATCTTCTTCTTCCATTACTCCTTTGCTTATGAGTTCTATTTCTTTTTTGAAGAATTTGTCTTTTGGATAGTTTTATATTTTTATCTATGTAGAATTTTGTTTTTTATTTTCCATAATTAATATAATTTTCTATTAGCATTATAGGACTATCATTATTTATTTTTTGTCTGAGTTATGTAATTTTCCTTTCATAAGTATGTTTTTTTATATTATATTCCTTTTCAAATAATCTGCCTAAATTTGAATCATAAAATATAATTTTATGCATTTTGTGCCATCTTCAAAATCATTTTTTAGTTTATTAATTTCTTTTTCAATTTTTATTTTTTCTGTTTGACTGATAGATTTTTCTTCAATGTTCATTAGATTAAATTCTCTTTCTATATTATTTATTGTATCATTTTCTATATCTATCATTTGTCGTTCTTGATATCCTAAAAATCTTAAAGTTGTCCTTCCTTCACTGTTTGTATACTTTATGTGTTCTGTTGGGATTTGACTATTGTTTTTATTTTCTAGAAATTTACTTATGTCTCATTCTTCTCCTACAAGAATCATGGAATCTATTTATAATGGCTTTATAAGTCTTATTCTTTCTGAATCCATGCCTTTTATTATTCCGTTTATGTTTATATTATATTTTGTGGTACTATTATTAGTTAATCTCCCTAAAAATCCTATATTTACTAATAAATTTTCTGTACTTGAAACAAATTCTTCATATCCTTTAGTTTGTATACCTATTTTGATATATTTTACAAAATCTTTTACTGTTGTCATAAAATTTGGACTACAATAAAACATTCATTTATTAGAAGACACATATACTTTGCTATTAAAGCTTTTTTAAATATTCTAACTTCATCTAGTATTTATTAAAGTAACTAATACTTTTGTGCCTAAATTTTTTCTACTTCATCCTTTTAATGTTATTACTATCATCCCTAAATGTATCAAATTTCTGCCCTTTTTTAATAATTTTTTATTTCTTTCAAAAGAAATTATGTCTAACATCATTGGTTATTGTATTACGCTAACAGCTTCTTCTCTAATTATTCTAAGAAGTTGTGGGTTTAGATTAAGTATTCCTACTTGGTATAATCTTCTTGGATTAAGAAGATCAATTTGTCTATTATTATATAATTCTAAATCTCTTTCTATATCCACCAAATATTTCCGTAAATGTTCTTGATAAACTCATCTTGATGTTCCAAAAGTATAATTTCTTTTAAATTTTGGTTTTATATGAGGTTTTTCTATTGTGAGTCTACTTAAACCTTGGTTAATATTTTTTAATTATTCTTCAAAATTGAAACTTGTACTAGTTTCTTTTTCTAGTTTTTGTATTTTTTCAATTTTATCTTCTAAATATCTTACCTTATTATTATTTATAAAATCTATTTTTTTACATTTAATTTTTTAGTATATGTTTTATTCGCCACTGAATTTCTTAGATAATTTGTTGATCCTAAAGTTTCTTGGTGATAAGATTTTAATTCTTCTAAATTATTATTATATTCTATATCATTTTCTAATTGTAATGTCATTAACCGGCCACTGTTCCTTTTATAGTTTTTAATAATTATTTTATTTATTTATAACTTTCTTGTAATTCCTTGGATTTGATAGCAAATTCTTTAATTATTTTTATAAAATAATTTTCTAATTGTTCTTTTTGTGTTTTTCTAATCTCTTTATATTTTTCTAAATCTTATAAATTTTTATATATTTCTTTATTTTGATTTTTTATAAAATCTGAATTTTCTACCACTTGAGTTATTATATTATTTTTCCTTTTAATATGTTCTAGATTATTATCTCAAAGTTTATAATCCTTCTTCTCTTGAAACTCTGATCTTTTTTCTAGAGATATAATTAAATATGTTATACTATTTAAATGATTATGTTCTGAATGTAAAATATGATTATAATTATTGACTTAATATGATTATAATTATTGACTTAACAATGATGACAACTTATTTCTAGTCTAATTATTTTATGATTTCAATCTTAGAATGATAAATCCAAATATTCTAAATTTTTTAGCATATCTATTCTGACAATTTATTAATTATTTGTAACACTGTGATAAGTTCCAAATTATAATATGCAATTTGTTCTCTATTTTGGATATATAATCTTGTAAGTAAACTAATTAATTCTAGATTATTTGGATCGTTTGTATATAATCTAATTAATTCTTATTTAGTACTTTATTTATATTATAAATAATGTTCAAATTATGTCCTTAACTCTGTATATAATTTTCTAGCTTGTGCTAATACAAACATAATTTTTTTCTTAAGATACTATCATATATTAATTTAATTCTCTTTGTATTTCTACTATTTTTCTAACAAAATAATCTATTCGCCTTTGTTGGTCGTAATATAAATTACTATTCCTACAATAGGTATTTCTTATTGTTCTAAAATTTGTATAATTATAATACCAAATTCTAATGCTTCTGGATATTTATTCTGATAATATTCTAATTGTTGCCTAAGTTGAATTCTAGTTCTGACTATAAATTATAAATTTTGACGGGTTTAGGTACCAAAAAGACGTAACTGCTCTGATACCAACATGGAGAAAGGGGTGCATTTTTTCAGGCAAAACGTTGGCTTATGCAGCTAATGAGGAAAATATCTGTCTAATTCTTTTAAGTTCAGATATATAAAAATATTCTAGTGCTTTATGACACTTGATAGACCTTTCTATTGTATCTATTATAAGAAAATTGTTAGGCTGATGTTCTTTAATAGATTTGAGAGTAATATTAAGCTCTTCTATAAATTCTGAAAAATCATTTTTTCCATTCTTATAATGTTCAAATTTTTATCTAAGTTCTACTAATACTAGCATATAATTAAGCTGCTAACTTTTCTATCTTTTTTGTGCTATATATAATTCTTAAATATAATATCCGAATTTATTAGTCAAGTCTCATCAATAGAAAAAGAATTAATGAATGTCCAAGATGAAAAACCAAAGATATATTCAGGACCAGTACATCCTGGAGAAGCTGGTATACCTCAAAGACAACCTTATAATAATTATAAAGAACCAAGCCAAGAATATAGACCAAAAGGTAAACGACAAGAATTAGAAATAATAGATCAAAAAACTCTCATGGATAATGAAAGATTTTTAAATCTTACAACCCATGATATACAAAAATGGCCAACAATATTAGAATATTGGGCCTCTTTAGTAACAAGACATTATGAGGAAATAGATTTTAATCATAGCCCAGAAGAAATGTATTCTTATTTAGAAATTTTTTTAGGAGAATTAGTAAGAGCAATTTAAGAATCTTATAAAAGAATTTTTCCAGAAAATTATAAAAGTTCTGTCCAATTAGGATCAAATCCTTATAATTTCACTAATTTAATACAAGTCCTTGTCTTAGGTCAACAGCCAAATGTCGGTGGAACCAAAAGACAAGAAGAAGCTTTAAGAAAATTAGAACAACTACAAATAAAAAGTTGGAGTTTTATAAAACCCTTTTTACAAGATTTCTTATACTATAGTAGTATAGCAAGAACTTTTTATGATCATACCATAGGAGAAAAATTATTATTCTTAAATATATATATACATATATATGGAATAAATGTAGATTGTTGCCATTTCTGTTTTGTTATGCGGGTCTTGTTCTTCATGCTTACGTTAAAACCCTTCACAGGATGACGCTCATATTTTCTGCAGGGAGTCCCAGGTTAGAACTTTGCTCATATATAAAAATCAAATATCTGTTGCTTTTGTTTTGGAAAGCTTGTTATAACACACTTCTTTTATTGGATTTTTTCAGATTAAAGATGAAGTGAGACACGCATTAGATTTTATCAATTATACGTATGAGGTGTTTGGGTTTAGTTATGAGCTGAAGCTATCAACAGTATGACACTGCTTTACTCCTTTCTTTGCTGAAGCTTATAGTTTTAATACTTAGTCAAGTCTCTGTAATAAATCTAAAATTGCATGTAGAGGCCGGAAAAATATCTTGGTGATCTGGAAACATGGGACAAGGCAGAGGCTGCTCTTGCAGAAGCGCTAAATGAGTCTGGGAAGCCGTGGGAGGTAATTACACATGCGTTTACCTTCCCTTCTATGTTTAATGTTCACATTCTTCATACTGTTTACTGAGTGTGGTTTGATAGTGTTTTTTATGGGCTGTTAATCTTTATCTGCCTACGGTTGGCAATGGTGTTTGGTATAATAAAGAGCATGTGCCTTCAAGTACCCACTTCTTCTTTTCTTTTCTTGGTGCTCTTTTAGAGGCACCTTGGGTTGATTTTGAAGCTGATTATGGTTCTATAATTACTCAAACACCCTCACTAATTTAAGTTATTTCTCAAATATTGTCTCCTTTTGTCTTTTCAATTAAGAGGAGCTCTTTATAACTTTTCACCAAATACCTCAGTCGCTTTTAGAAGCAGTTTTGAGCAGCATATTGGAGAACAATATTACTAAACTTATCCCAACTATGACTTTTGATTAGCGTTGTTAGCGAAGGCATAAGTATAGGTAATTAACCTAACATGACTAGGCTATAGAACCCAAAGCAGCTTCTTTAGCAAGAGCTCGTGACTTTGATTCCCCTTCCAAGTGTACAGGCTCCAATGAACCCAAAAAGAAAAAATATATAGGTTATTACTTTGGTTCTTGTACATAGGTTATTACTTGGTTATACATAACAAAAGCATATCTTTGCTTTTCTTTTAGGGGGAAAAAAAAATATGAAGTCAATTCTTTTATCATTCACTTGGAATCTGAAATTGCTTTTACTAGATCTCTCACTGTGTTTTTTACTCAAGTGAGACTTTGGGTTTGAGCTCTTGTTATAACTTAATAGCTATTCCAGTTGTTGCCCCCGAAGTTGGATTGCAATCCGGTGGCTGTTGAACTTGTTGCTCCTTTAAATGCCTTGTCACTATGTTTTTTGAATCTGTTCTGCAGATAAACGAGGCTGATGGTGCTTTTTATGGACCAAAGATTGATATAAGTGTTTCTGATGCTCTGAAGAGAAAATTCCAGTGTGCAACTTTACAGGTTCAACTTGTTATAATACTCTTCCTTGTATTCCTATGGTAATATGTTCACGTGATGTAACCAATGATGTTGTAACAGCTGGACTTCCAATTGCCTTCTCGTTTCAAGTTATCCTACTCTGCAGAAGATGAAGCTAACAAGGAAAGACCTGTTATGATACACAGAGCTATCCTCGGTTCTGTTGAGCGCATGCTTGCTATCCTCTTAGAACACTACAAGGGGAAATGGCCTTTCTGGTTAAGTCCACGCCAAGCAATTGTTTGCCCTGTGTCAGAGAAGTCAGAACCCTATGCACTTCAGGTTCTTTAGCTTTATGTGCTATCTTCATCCGTGTTATCCTTAAAAATGATTTGCAAATCTGTGAACTTGCTACTTCTTGTGTGATTCTGTGAGAATTTGCATCGAACAGTTTTGGTATTAAGGTTGGTTTGGGTTTTTCTTGGTTATGAACCCAATGATCCTGTTTTACAGGGTTTGGTGTCTCCTATTTAAAAGACTGGATCGTAATTAAAAGCATATATCAGAATCTTCTTAGATGTGGTTTTGTTCTTTTTCAATGGAAGATATTTCAAATTGTACAAAAGTTGCGTTGAAGATTTTTAATCCTTACCTAGGAAGCACGGACACT
>MKEJ01041193.1:0-17660 GCA_001753735.1 Embelia ribes
TTCTTCTTTCCTTTTAAAGATGTAATTTTGTTATTGAGGAAGTGATGCTTTTAGAATACAGTTAAATAAATGCTGTCCATATTTCTATTTTGGACGTCCACCTCTATTTTAGTAATGAATAATTATTACAAAATTGAATGTAATACCAATATTGTCATTATAAGACAAAAGTTTACAAGGACAATTTTAGTAAGTTTCATCGAATCTAAATCTTAAAGGCTACTTTTTTATTTTACATTATTCTTTATTTCTAGTCAAATTATACAATTATTTATTGACATAAAAAATTGATAAGAAAAATACTTTATGACAATCTTTGTCATAGATGGTCAAGATATTATTTGGCAGGTTACTAACAAATTTAGACCATTGGATGAAAAACTTATTGTGCAGAATAATACAATGGATCCAACATAAAATTAAATAAAAATAATATTTTTAATTTGTATCTTCAATTTTTCAATCAAAGGGTTCGAATTTTCGTGAGTTACCCGGTCCGATTTATGATAATGGGCCCCTAATTAAAATTAAATGAAAAAATTACTTTAATCCGTACTTTTAATTTTTTCATCCCATTGCCGAGGATGTCTTTTGCTAACCGGCCCTGCCTTAAAACGGAGGAGTTTTGGAAAAGAACTGAATTATTATTTTCTCGCTTATTCAACAATTACTAGTGATAAAATGACCTAAATACATAAATTGATAACTTGGCGCTAACTTGGTTTATTTGATTATAAATTGATAATAAATCTTTCAACAGCTCTAAATAAAATTATTTCAACAGCCATAAATAAGATTGCATCATCACAAGCACATAGTTAAAAGCCTTCAAGCCGAGGAAGCTAAAAGTTTTTACAGCAGTGCGCAGCGACCAAGCACTAGAAATTTACAAGAGTAACAATGCATGCAAGGGTGAACCTATTTTCGTTCGAAAAAAATTAGAAATCATAAACATGTACAACTTACATCAGAACTCCTAATACAATTACCTGAGAAAATAATGCAAATACCATCTGCAACGTTAACAGCCTAAAAACTAAATAATAATAAAAAAAAAAACCGAAGAAAAGCAAATTGAAACTAATATCCTTGAAAAATCTAAACAGCATCGATACAATTGCAAGGTTATTTTTGGAACCTATATGGGAAAAAATTTAAGCTTTCCGATTTTGCATCACCTTCGGCCTCTTCTATCATTATGTTGTAGACATTCACCAATAAGAATATGTTACGGGTCAATAAAGCTGGCCCCTGCAATTGGACGCTCCACAATAACACGGGTGTCCTCCCGGTTGTAGCTTGTAGCTATAGCCGTATGTAAGTTCTTCGCCCACAACTATCTGCTCATAATTAGTTACACATAAGCCCATATACAAGAATCAAATGAGTAGATACAAAGAGACATATCACTTTTTTACAGCATCACTTTCAGTTTTGGCCTCGTTTGGTTAATATTTTAGTTTTCTGTTTTTAAAAACTAACGTTTGAGATTTTTTTAATAGCTCAGCTTTATGTATCCAAAAACCTATTTGGTAGCATCTTTTGAAAAACAATTTCCAAAATATAATAATTGGAAAAAAAATTAGAAAACATTAAACCTAAATACTGACTATTTTCTCCGACATACATTTTTGAATTCTTTTATTATACATAACAAATAAAACATGTATGTACTTTTGAAAAATGTAAAAAATACAGATAAAAGTACGTTAAAGCACCACAAACTATTAATGGTCGCAAAAATTCAACTCACCTCAACCCTTGCACTCTTCGCAAAGCTTTTCAACCAAATGTTCATTTTCTAGTTTTGCTTACTTGAGTTATTTGAACATATAAGCATACTAGTTTATTACAAAAAAGTAACTAAATTTCTAGGAACATTTACAATATTTTAAATTAGAAATAAAAAATAAGAGTAGAAGATAATTAATAACAAATGAGTGAAATTTTTAATTTTGAATAAAAAAATAAATCATAATTATCATAAATTATAATTTTAAAAAATATTCTTTATTTTCAAGATAGAAAAATTTAGAGTAGAAGATAATTAATAATAAATTAGTGAAATTTTTAATTTTGAATATAAAATAAAATTATAATTATAATTTACAAAAAAAAAAAATTATTTGGATTTAAAGTTATGGACAATATTAGAAAAATGGGGAAATTTTATTTTTATTTCAAAAAGAAAAAAAAACGTAAAACTTAATTTGAACCGGAAATTTCCAGTTGCAAGTGAAACATGAGTATATGCTCCAATCAAAATTTGACACTTGGCACCAATTGTTTTCTTGTATGGTTTCATGTACCTGCACTGATTTTACTTTACAAATAGGTAGACTAATTAGAAGCAATGTTATCATGGGTCACCAAATTTCTAAGCTGAACCAAAATACCAGAATCTGAAAAAATTGTTATAGTAGAAGTAGTAAGAGCAAGAGCGAGCGCTAATAAGCTCCTCTCTATGATGGCTAACGTGCTACGATCCCTTCCGACTATACATCCATCACATATTTATCAATTTTGGGTGCACTTATTTACATATCGACGAAAAGAATAATATTTGTTAACGCAAAACATAGAGACAAAGGAGAGAATGAGATCGACAAATTGAATTAAGGGTACCATTAACATTTTGCGATCATTTAGGGTTCTTTTAAAAATTTAAGCTTGTCTCTACTCACTTGATTTTGAATGGACTCCTTATACTTAGCATTTTAAATTCCTATTGTCATGAAATATTTTGTTACTTTCTTTTTAGGAATATGCAACTCTTTATATTTTGGTAATGGTTAGAATTATAGTTACCGATCTACGGCAAGACACGCAAACACAGTATACCGAAATGCAAAAACACAAATACAGTCCCATAGCACAGAAATTTTTTGGCCTGACTCGCGATTGCTACTAACTGGAATTCAACTATTGACCTGTTGCGAGCTCTGGGAGCTAAATTCCAATTAGTCTAACCATAATGGATAAATAATTTTGAATTAGATACATCCAGTTTTTATCTTAATAAGAAATAAATTGGCTTATTTGCTTAAAAGTAACAAATAAACAAACCCTTAAGGTTTCTAAAATGGGGTCTCCAAAGTAGGTCACTCGTTGGATCCATCACAAGGTATGTTGTGTCATGAAATTTTTGCGATTATATTTCAAGTGTTGAATAGGTCACTAGAAGCTTTGCATGAATCATGTATACAAGAGCATGGAGCAAGCTTGATCAAAAACCAACTTTATGACTCAACACATCGATACCACCACGTCCACGATGCTCGAGCAGGTCTCGAAGTGAAGGAAATTTGGCTTGTGGTCTCATGTATGTATAGGAATGCTCGAGCGGTCTGGCCAAGAGCATCTTTTACTAAGGGCCAAAAGTCAGCACTGCAACACTTAAGCAGTATGTTCCGGTGTTAATTTTGAGGGAGCGCCGCCCGAGTGGTAGGGTCAAAATTGACGTGGCGGCATAAAAACTTATGGTTACATAGCCTGCCTAGGAATACTAAGTTTCGGGCTTTTAGGGTAGAGCGGGTCCATGCAACAAGAACATAGCAAGTGGTGTGAGAATGCGATTGTGTATGAAGAGTTTTTACCATATCGGAAAATTTGTCACACATTCGTTGTATGGTTTAATTGTGTTTGTAGAGTCGACGAGTAGCTTAATGCTGATGTAGCAACATCTGGGGCAATATCGGCTCAGGAGTGACAATGGCACCCCACTTGTAATTTAAGTGCTGAATTCTGTTTCCATGGCCCAAAATTTATCCCTCACCATTACATTAGAGGCCTCTTCCCTTCTAGTTACAGAGTCCAAGAAAGGAAAAGTAGAAACTCTAAAACAAAGAAGAAAAAGCTATAAATCTAATCTCAAATAACTAATGCACACTGCCGCACTTTTTATACGTTGGAATAACTAATACATAATTCACGCTTTTGAGGATAAATCCTCCATATAAATCTTCATTTCTCATCCCAAATTTCTAGTTTTAAAAAGCGATTCATAGACAGGACCAAAAATCAAAAACAATTCTTAGAGCAAAATTGGGACATATAACATGTAATAACATTGAAATCATACCATCATTCATTTACATTGAACTCTACATTATAAAGATTCCACAAATTAGAGCAGCCAAAAGTTTAAATTCTCGTTAAACCACAAAACTTGGCTTTTAGTTTTCAAAACAATCCTATAATAGTAATACTAATGCCGCGATGTAATATTGGTTAATGAGAATGCGGGAGATACCACTGTAAGTTGCGTTTCAAAATCCGGAGCTCACACATCATTCATTAAATTTTCTGAAAGGTTCTTATGTTGGCACCACATTTACCATCTACTTTAAAAAACCGATAACTCTGCTTAAAAACTCTGAACAATATCAACATCCCCGAAAGATTTAGTATGATGGCCGACAACATAATCTACTCAGTTGAACTGTTTCCTGAAAACATTAGCACATGGAAAAGAATTAATTTTCAGATTCTGCAGGAAAGTAAAAAAACAAGGTGGATTGGTAACGACTTGTACTACACTACCATGCTTTGCCCAAGGATTTTGTGATAGAAAAGTACAAAAACGGAACATTGCCTTTCTTATGTTTATACATTTTAAGAAAGTGCACCGAAAGACCGTCAGGGGTCACAGCCAGCCTCATTTGTTTTCTCAATCCAATAGATATCAAGTAGGATTTTTAGAATATTTGAAAATGCAAACTTTTATAAATTCTAATATAGTTTTTAAAAAATGCCATCATAAACAGTTTTCAGCAATGGCCACTGCATACCTTTGAACAATAATGAGAAAAGGAAAATGCGGAGACACAAATGCTAATGCAACAATCTACTTGCCTCGGTACTATCATGGTCGTATCTGATCAAGAAGAGACACCTGCAACCTCTTACATCATGCATTTTCCGTTGTATCACTACGATGTGAGCATCAAAGTACCTTGCCATTTCTTCATTTTCCTATTAACGAACCCAAAGAAAAAGAGAGATCAAACTAGAGAAACAAGAATACAAGTTGCAATGGTTGCCGCTGCCAAGATTATGTTTTCCAAACATAAAACTGAAATTATTTATATCAGTACCGTAAAACAAACTACGAGATCTCCAACTTTCATCTTTCCGCATTCAGAATGCTCCAAGGGAAGTGAGCGTTCACGGATATTCTTTTTCACATTTACCCATTCATCTTCCTCAGCCCCAAACCCCGCATATCTAACGAGAACTTCCTGTAACAGATCATAATACATCAAGCCGAACCGAGCATTATGGACAACAATCAATTTAACCTTATTATAAAGCTTTCTTAGACATCGAAAATAGCTATTATTAAAGTATCAACTGAAGTAGCATCAAGATCGTCAACTTCACTCGTAATTCAAATTCCGATGCTCAAGTGTAGCCACTCATACAACGTGATCGGTTCACATTCACGATTAGCTCAGTTTTATTTCAAGCATTTGTTGGTAATCCATTGTTCGTGGGGTGGGTGCATTATGCATTCCACTCTCTTTATTAAAAAATAACATATGTTTTTTAAATCTCGGAACAACTATTCAATCAGCTCTACACAGGTTGAAAATCAATTACCAAAAGAGCAGGACTATCAGTACTCGCAATAAAAAACCATGCACCGATAATAAGGACCAAAACAAGTGAAGAACAAACGAAATCTAGTATCACTTACAGATTCCCCTGAACTAAGAAACCTATAGGTAAGAAATGTCTCCACGTCATACCTGCAAACCCAAAGAGTTGAAGATTAGAATTTACGACACTACCGGAAAGAAACTCTTTTAAGTTTTGAAAAACACCACCTAATATTATTACTGAAAAGTAGCTTTAATCATCGAAAAGATAAATTTTGATACAGTATATGGACATGGTAAAACAAAATATTCGTACTTATGATATAGACCACATCAGAGAGGTTCAAGTAGGGAATGGAATAGGTAGCTATCAAGAATAAAGTAAGATGTATGACAAAATACACCCAACTGCAGCTAGAAGAACAAGACGAGACCCAAGATAATTGAAGATGAAACATGCACGCAAATAATCAAACAACGCAACATTTTGAGATGAAACTCACAGACGAAGTATTATGTAGTAACAGATCCACAAATCAAGGATTCGTTTTTCCAAGTAATAGAAGAGAAATAACTTGAAGGAATCAGATAGGACATCTGAATTGCATTATAACACTACTTAATCAGCAATCAAAAGCACAAAGACTTTCATCTGTTCAGCAAGGATTCAGCATCATAGATCTATGAATAAGACGTTGACTAACGGTGGAGCAATTGAATATACTCATCAGCCCATTACAACGCAGACTAAAAAAGAAAAGAACCACCGGGACATTATATTTAGGCAAAGCAAGAAAATATCTTTGTAATATCACAGCTAGGCTTACCATGCCCCATCTGTCGCTGATCTAGCTTCAAATTCCAAGTTTGATAAATCTGGAATCTTTCCTCCTGTTTCAGTATCACAAAGAACACCCACTGTCGAAAATTAACTTATGGCACTAATGAGAGAAATAGAAGCACAAACGAAAACTTAAAAATGACAAAATATATGGGCCTAGAAAAGATCTCGATACTTTTAGACGCTTTGCTTACAGATCTAAGCTATTGTAACTGAACTCGAACCCAGAAAGTGAAGTACCCTTGGATGTTACGCAAAATTGTAGTGTTTTGTTCGAGCAAGCTTCTGGAACAGCAGAAAGTTTATCCGCAGAGTTGACCGAAACGCCTATTTTCAACCAGTGGGATTGCTGCCTATTTAGAAACCAAGTTTGTACCTAAAAATTCATTCATAGAAACAAGTTTTAGAAAAGTAGAGGTATAAGGAGCAATTCCTACTAAAAGGAGTCAAAGAAAAAAAGAAGAAAAATGATAACCTCAGCCCACTTCAAAGCAGGCTTCCCAGCTCGATCTTTAGAGCAGCTGTAGATAACACAAGAAGGCATACAAAAAAGATTTAGTAACCAATATTTAACAAATTCAAAAGAGCACACCACAAGTAAATAAATCTTTCATTTGTGTTCAGTGTCAGTGACTGATAGGTCTTTCAAGTTTTTAGGAATACTTTTTGTTTCCTTTCCAAAGGTCGTCAACCTTTTTGCCACATTTCGAAAACCTTTTTGCCACATTTCGAAAGAGAAACAGAAAAATCCCTAAAAACTATAATTCAGGATGAACTCAGATAAATGACAATATAACTCACTTGAAACGTTTTGTCAGTCTCATATAAAACTCTCGATCCAGAGACTGTTCACCCGGTTTTTTAAGCAAACTCTCCATTTTCTCAATCTGTAAGAATTATTAGATGCAAATAAATCTTAGAATAATGGCTCTTAGCCTCTAAACCACAGCATTTGCAATATCAGTATACGTAAACCACTAAGAGCTGTAAGATTCATCTACAACCAAAAAGTTTAGCATTAGCTACTAACTGATGTGCATAAAATCTGGCAATCAGACATATCCACAACTCGGTTGAATAAGATTTAATAACAGCATTCAAAAACCTATAAGAAAGGCGGAAATGCAATTAATCAATGGATACTATTCCAATTCTCATCATCAGCTGGTAGATTTCTATGCCCAACCATCCTAACTCCAACACCCTAACCTGAGCTTTTCACCATAAGCTTTAAAACTAATACTCAACCTAATGATGCACCGTTTACTTGTAAGTCACATAAAATTCATTAGTCCACACCAACAAACAGAACCATTCTGCATCTTCTCAATAGACTCAACAACACCAAGATTTTGGAACATCAAAAATCTACTCAGAACCAAAGAAAAACTCTACCACATACTTCAGCAAATAAGATAAAACAAGTAAAACACATGCAAGTCTGATTGCCTAAGATGCATAACAGGTATGAGTCATTCTTCAACATATTCGCAAATCATTCAAGAAATGAAACCATCCTCTTGGAGGCCACAATAACTGGTCTTAGTAAACGTATAGCCTAAAAACTACATTATATCATTTTGCAACAAGTGTATTACCGAAATAGCGTCACCCTGCTTTTATCTCGTCACCACAAACACACTAGGACTCTATAGAACACACTTGTTTTAGAAGCTCTTTTTCACTGAACTAGTTGCGAGGGTTCTAATGATTATTCACCAATAACGACGTTGCCATATAATTAGAACCAACAATAAAGGGCTTTAAAATGTATAGCATAAAAATGACTCATACTGTCATACACCATCATTTGCTTCAAATACTCAGAAAGATAGACTCACGCTAAAAGAGCCTCTTGAGATTTTAAACATATAAAATGGCTAAAAACAAACACAGCAGCCACCTCTTTTCAAGCTACACTCAAAAACACTATTAAGAAGGGAAACAAATAATAATAAAACACGCATCCTCTGCTTTTTTACACAGTTTTTTAAGGGCTTTAATTATTGTCAATACCCACAATGCCTTTTGATCAGAATCAACAGTTTTAGGACTTACAAGCCTAGCATACAAACAACTATTTCACAGGTAATTAAAAATCAGACACATCATCAACCTATTTTTATACTCATAAGCATACCAAATAAGGTAAAACAGCTTGTTTACAGGTTCTTCATTTTTTTTTTCCTTTTTTCAAGAGAGGGTTTTAAAGTTTTCAGTTCATCCATTGATATCCACAAAGTCCGCTAATCAGAGTAAAAGATATTAGGGCTTTACAGTCTACAACATAAAACCATTAATGCACCACGTTAGTTTCAAAGACTGGAAATAGAAACAAATGCTGAAAATGAAGCTATATCCTGTCTTTCCACAAATTTAAAAAGGCTAAAAAATCAACACATGCAGAAACTAAGAGACAGAGAAATGGATTTATGGTGTACAGTGCAGCATATTAAATAAGGAGACAGAAAATGGGTATAATTCACAAACATACTAAACAAGGTAAAAGCCAATACAACTTGATTGAACATTGTTTTTTTACCTTGGGGACACAGTTTTAAGCGTTTTAATGATATTCATGAATACCCAAAATGTCTTGCAATCATATTAAAAAGAGCTTTACCGCGTGTAGCATAAAACCACCAACCCACCATTGTTGGCTTCAAAGACAGGAAATACAAACTTGTTGAACTGTAATATAATATGCATATCTTTAACAGCATCAGTTTCAGGTGAGATGTTAGTGCAAAACTTTACATGGTATTGAACAGTCTGAGGTACTGGGTTCAAGTTTAAGCACTATTTTTAGTGCAAAACTTTACATGGTATTGAAGAGGTCTGAGGTAATGGGTTCAAGTTTAAGCACTATTTTAACAGAAAAACTGATCTGCACTTGTTTGGCTCAATAATTTGGCACAACCGAGGGAGCGTGTTGAAGATAATAAATGGAGTATAATAATGTGCCTCGGCCTAATGACGCAACTAATGCTGAAAAGGAAAATAATACTTGAGATTATTACTCACAAAAATGGCTTGAAAACAACCCGTTCCTCATAGTATATGCTCGCAAACATACTATTGGTAAGGCAGAGATAATACAACACAACTTGTTTTAATTTTTTACGTCATTACAAGGGTCCTAACAAATATTCTTTACCCTGAGCATTCACAACAATATTTCTCATTTAATTTTTACATCTCGCCTTCTAGAAACCCATTCCACATTTTAGAAATTGTTCACACCATTCTTTCTATAAAACTTATCAAAAAAATATTAGCATAATTATATATATTATAATAAAACGTAAAAAATAAAATCCTTAATTTTAATCAAGAATTTAAAGATTTGGTGCAAAAAAAATTGTTCTTTCAAATAGAGAAATTGTGAATAGTAGATTTTTCATTTGAAAAATGTATTGCAGTATTTCTACAAAGTTTTCTCTTTCGAGAACTCAAACAGAGAAATGTTCTCTTTAGAAAGAGTGATGTGAACTCAGTCCATCTAAATGGATGATTTCTTTGATAAATCTTGCACGAGAAATGTGTCACGTCATTCATTCCATAAAACTTATCAAAAATGCTACAGTAGAGTTTTTAAAGGAAAAATCTAACATTCACAATTTATCTATTAAAAAAAATAGTTTTTAAATAAATCATTTAAAACCTTCATTAAGATTAAGGAGAATATTTTTTATTTTTCATCATACCATAAATAACTATTTTAATAACTTGTAACAAATTTTATAGAACGATCAGTATTGACAATTTCTAAAATATGTATTTCTAATAGAAGAAATTTGTAATTAGAAAGTAAGAAATAGAAACAAAATGAGAATGCTCTACTCAAAGACTATCTAATTACCTCTTTGGCCATGGCTTTAACGGAATCGAAGGGAATAGATTGTGCTTAGCTGTACTTAAATCTGCACTAGTCCATCTCCCGCGTAAATAATCCTAAAATCACAGAAATTCAATTTCGAAATCAGGTTCAATCAACTCTGCTAATTCGCAAGAACCTAACAACTAGGAACGCGATTATGTTCAAGCAATCATTTGTTAATCAATGTGTATAGTAATTATACATATATATATATATAGAGAGAGAGAGAGAGAGATGACGAACGAGCGGAGAAAGCGGAGACGGAGGCAAGGTACAGAGCGTCAACATGGCGGGAGAGTCCACACGCAGGCAGGAGGAATATGGATGGATAATGCTGATTATCATCAAACATAAAAATTGCATACACTGGTTTTTTAAAATAAAATTATTACAATAATTATATAATAAAATATATTTTTTCAAATCTTATTAGAGTTTTATGGTTTTTGTAAAAAATAAATATTTTTTAATAGAAAATTGTCAATAGCATTTCTATAAAGTTTTCAAAAAATTAAAAAATATAGAAAATATTTCTCCCCTAGCCAACAACAAAAAAAATTAAAAATTAAAATAATAATAATAATTAATATATATATATATATTTTTTCTGTTAAGAATCTTTATACGGGTCTTTTTTGTTTTGCAATTTTTCAATTTCAATTTTTTTATTTTTCGGAAAAGCAGTGATGCATTTAGTAAGGAGTTCTGCAAACGAAAAATAATTGAAATCCAACGTTGTACCAATTTTATATTAGATCAAATGATTCTAACTCAAAATATTATTTTACATCAAAATAATTATCTAATTTTAAATTGATACGATGACTTTGAATATAACCTTAATGATTTCACATAAGTGGGATTTGATCTCAATACAAAAAATGTTTTTTCTTTGTCATGTACAATAATTTTTTTTTTACCAAATTATTGTATTTTAAATATAAATTTAATATAAACTGAGAACAATTTACTACAATTATTTTTAATTAAAATAGATTAAAAATATTTGAAATAATTTATTCTCATTTTGTAATAATTAATCCTAAAAATACAGTATTTCTGTAAATAGCATGAAAAAAAGTTCTTGTACTGAGATGTCTTCCCGTCTCATGACCATGACGTACCAAATGGCCTATATATTGCTGGAAATGACTTCGAAAAGTACCAGCATGAATATAAATATATATATATATTGGTACGTTTGATCAAGAACCCGTCCCAAATAATTAACCTTTCGAGGGTCTTAAAACACTGCTATGGCAAACTTACACTTGGAGATTACACTCCCCCAAAAATTGTACAATAATTGTAAATATCTGGAATTAGCTGCCTGAAAGAATGTTTTTACTCGGGCAATGCTCTACGAACACTTGGTGTCAACACCCTCACTTGTGGTTGAGGCACAGTTTGATGACGAGTGACTGTCACAACAAACTAGCATCCCTATTTTACTATTCATCAATATACCCAAAAGTTGTGTCGTCATTTTTCATGTGTATCAGAACAATTGCATGAAACTATGCAGCCTTTAGCCTCTGTACCAAATCCTCGGAGTAAAGTATGCCATTGGGAGAAAATAGCCGTCTTAGAGCCATAAAGAAACGAAACTGCAGAGATATAAGGAGAAAGGCTGTAAAGAAAACGAAATCAAATCGAATAACCACAAACGCTAATGGGATTAAGATTCGTTCTTACCCATTGAAATCCTACAAGGCTACACCAGCAACTTGCCAAACCATATCCTCTACTGCTAGCAAGCTGAACATGAAAAAAATAATAACAAACGAAGAAAGGAAGAGTATTATTAATGTTCAGAATACATAATTAATTAATATTTAGAATCTAGTTAAGGGTGATGCTCAAACTTTGATGTTAAGGAATCCAGAGAGCACTTACCATTAGGAGAAGAGAGCATAAAGTAAAGCATCCACTCATTGACAAACTAATGAATCTTAAGTCCCGTCCAGCCTGCCCCCCAAAACAAAAATCAGAAACTTGTGCCGTCTAGATATGATAAAGCAAATGTATGGATATGCCATTATACATTAAGAAGAAATAGCGGCATCTTATATATATCAAAGCAAATGACTTAACGTTATTCTAAAGGGCAAGGGTATGCAAGGCAAGTTCGTGAATTAGAAGAGAATTATAACCTGTGATCAAATTTCAATTTAAGAAATTAGACCACAATAACAGAATGAGGTGGTATGTATGATGCAAATTCTGTAGAGCACGGACTAAACAAATGGGGTGCCGTATCCAAGTTGGATTCTCCGGGGACACGGCGAGATAAGCCAGGTGCCGTATCAAAAATCAATGCAATATATTCTTTTGTTCACTTGTGGTACTTATGTATTATCATTTTATTTTTTTGGATATCTACTAATATAAACAAAAAAATTATTTTGAGGAATAAAAAATGTTGAATTCCCGGCAATTGCATCTGGCATTTTTTACAAGATACCGAATCCGTGTACAAACCCACACATGAGTCTCTGCTTCTTAGGATGCAATTAAGAATTTGCACTGCTTTTTGTTTCGAATGCAATCGAGTTTCCACTGGCAGTTAACAAAATTTCAATCTCTACAGACCAATTGAATCGAAAAATGACATCATGATGCACTTCCCTTCGTAGTTCTTCGCCATTTCTTTATCTTCTTCACTATTATTTTCTTTTAACATCAAACAGGAATCTGAAAACTTACAAGACTTCAGTAAGAGCAAAAGTAAGGCATACCAGTAACGTGCCCTCAAGGCTATGAATAGATGGTGTGATAGACAATGCGATGAAAAAAGGAATCAAAACTTTGCGCATCTGCAAGAAGAAAAAGAGAAGAGAGTACAAATTCGTTAAAAATCAGTTTATTAATTTGTTATCCCCTTCCAAGAAGACAATTGAACTTTTGGGTACGGTATGGTGCTTCATCATAATCTTATTCCAGCACCTTTGTAAATAGGATCACTTGTAATACGAGCAAGAGCAATAGAGGTTGAAGTTGGCCGAAGTAGTATGGAGAAGAATTAATAGACACTATCACAAATTAAAAGAGCTTCAATTTACACTGTCCAAGCATATATCAAGAATACAGATACAAGGCTAGGAGTGAACTTTTTCGAATTTATCCATTATCACTGAACCAGTTCAGTTCTATGCTTCTCTCAGCTGTGCAAATTAACAACTAAAAGTCTACGCAAAAATGGACAAATAAAATGGACATGACTACACCTGTAAATCAAAACCATGAAAAAAGTTGGTTTGATAATATTCCGCAAAACTAACCTCTGATATAACAGCAGTATCCGATGAAAAAACATATGGGAACATCAAAGGGAAAATTGCTCCAATTGCTCCCAGTATCAATCCACTAAGTGCTCCAACCATCAATAATGACTTCAACAGTGACCGAGCCTGTTTGATAGACACTTCAATAAAATCAATTGCATACATAATCATCGGAAGACTACCCATTAAAAGTACAGATACCAATCACAAAAAGTTCACAAACCATAAAAAGATTCACATAAGCCTACCCACCCTCTACAACGTGTTATATCCAGTAGTGGAGGCAAGAGGTAGAAGCAACATAGGACTACGGGCTAATTTGCTGTTGATACTTTTCATGACTGTCATTTTTATTTCTGAACCCAAAGACTTATTTTGGGAAAATGATATAGCTCTTTACCATATTTCAGAAAACAGGAGTAATTAGCTCAAGTACAGAAGTAGAAGCTAAGTCAAGCCAGCCCTATGTCTCAGACAGCAACTAGACCAACCTTCACAAGGCTTCGATTAACTCCATACATCAACTCAGGCATAAATGATTGAGCAGTCTGAGATAGAGGCTCCCCAAACACAGAACACATGCTATATATTTGCAGCATGACCTAGAATGATTGACAATTTGTCAACATATGTCCATAAGTTCCTTCCAAATTGAAAAATCCAAGTAAACAAAGAAACTAGGGTTTCTACAATATACTATACTAACCTGATGAGCAGCAACAGTTTGTGTCCCCATTGAAGTAGCAAAATATACAAGGAGAGAGTAGAATGCAACCTGAGCAGTGAGATGAGTTAGACATGTGTATATTGGTATTGCTTCTGAGTTGGTTGGCCCAAGCCCTTTTCTTTCTTTTTTTTTTGGGAGGGGGGGTGTGGTTTGTTTGAAAAGAATAAATTTGAAATAAGCACTACAAACGTAGAGAACTAAAAAGATGCCACAGACCTTTGATATCATCGTCACAAATACTGGAGCAGCAAGTGTTAATATTTGCAGAAGTTCAGCTAGTGATGGTACCGATATGGCAAATCCATTATATCCTTTTTGATTCAGATTTTGAATCATCATATAGCCCGCAATAACCTGAAATGCCCCACACCAAACGGAAATCTTAAGAAAGCGTGTTATTATACAAAACCAGCAAATGCGGTGAAAATTGTAGAATCATGCACCCTGATGAAATAATCCTTACTTGTGACACCATTGTTGCCCAAGCAGCTCCAGCAATACCATAACCTAGGAATGAGCACAAGACTACATCACCAACACCATTTACAACACTGGCAACTGCCAATGCCTTCAAAGGACCCCAAGAATCTTTCATGCCAAGACTGGTCATTGAAGCATAAAGTAAGAAACTGTACAATAATGAAATTATTGATCTAATAACTAGATTACTCCTGAATTCCAGCTACAGGTCATGAACAGAGGGCAGTCTGTGTATACCTTGCACTTTGAGCAACCCATCCAACCAGCAATGCAGGCCATGCTAAGCCTCGGATCTACCAACGATAATGATTTCAATCAATTAGAAACCCATAATATAAACTAACAGCTAATTTGAAATAAAACTATTCAGATGGATGTTAAAGAAAAGAATGCCAGTAAAAACACATGTTATATGATTGGTAAAGCATGTAGGTGTAACATTTCACAAAACAAAATGGAAATGGAAGAATAGGGTGACAGGTTTGAACCTAATTTTCTGTGCATTATTGCTACATAATAATCAAAGTGCAAATTATTATACACAATGGACCCTAAGTATTTATAAATGTAAGCAACCAGCATATAAGCATGTCAAATTAATTTAGAGTTCCCAAAGGAAACAATGCAGACTCAGCAAATAAAGAGGAAGGATAACATCTAGTAAGCAAAAAGAAAGACCAAAAATTTTGCCACAAAGTGAAAATTATACCTGAACATATGTATTTGCAGCAGGTATTATCTGTGCATTTTTTGCACCAGTAAAAGCTGGATCAGTCATTTGAGCAAATAGATCATTTACCGGTAACTGTTAAATTACGACTGACCGAGAATAATCCAAAACTACAAGCACGTCGTATTAGATAATAATGATAATCGGAAACCTGTAAGAGTCCCTATTACCAGCAAGTGTCCATGCACCCATTAATCTTGTCAACAACAGCATCAGTACGCCACAACTGAAGCCAACAAAGAGCAATATAGAGATCTGATGTTGCACTTCATCTTTATCCTGCAAAATTACAATTAGTTACTTTGTCAGTTAATAAGGTAAAATTTGAATGCAATGTTAATATCCCTCCACATAGTTTTTCTAGTATTCACACTAAACAGGTAACAATCACCAGATAACTTGAGCTTCGTTCATTAACTTTAGCAAAGCTCAACCTTATGAAACCACAAAAATTTAGTTTCCTCTTTTAATTAAAGTATGTGCATTGCAATAAATTCTTTGCAGCAGCTTGAACTGAACCTAGGGTATCACAATGAATGAGAGAAAGTACCAAAAAAATGATACAATACCTGCTTTCGATGTGTCTTGCAGCAAAGGTTTAGTCTGGAGACAACGATCGTTTCAATGTTAGTTTTACTACTGATTTGATAGCATTTAACAACAGCAGCTAGTGCTACGAATGGGCCTCGGAGGAGCTCAAGGGCTCCTAAACCGAACCAAGATTCGCTTGCATGGATTTGCATAGATTATCATACATACAATGTGTCATTGAGAAATTGAATGGCATTTCACTCTTTAATTTGTAACTTTCAGTGTAGTGACTAATGACTGCTATAATTTGTGCCTTGTTTTTATTGGGGGCCTATATATCAATAGCACCAAATAGGTCCTCTGTCTAGTGAAAACCCACTGGTGCTTGGTTTTCATGAAGAGATAAACCACGAAGCAAAGATTAGTACAAGCATTAGAGTTTAAAAGCCTTCATATAGAAATTTCAAATATAAAAATAAGCTTTAAATTACCGCAATATCTCAGACCATTGATATAATAGCAGTCAGCTAATACCTTAAACAAACAAGTAAATAGAAATTCAAGAACATAAGCAATACTAACCTGACTAGCCAGAGAAGTTGCAACCATATTCGATGTAGCAATCGAAAGGAACATAAAAACATAACTCGTGTAGTCGCAGAGCACCGTCCCAGGCCCTATACAAACAAGCAACTCATATTGAATCCAATTGAACTTCCTTACACAACATTAGGACGTATATGCAAGGCACTAAATGGCGAGTTGAAAGGATTGAAATGATCGAAACTTTTTCATTTCTAAAGGCACCAAATTGAAACTACTGTAGAAAAATAAAAACCAACAAAAAAAATTAATCCAGGGTTTCCTCTGAAATGGTATCACTTCCAAAAGTTTCTCGAGACCTTTCCAGAACATAACATATATCTGATGTGATAAACGTTTTTTAAGCATTTCATAAAGTATATTCTTTACTTAAATAATTATAGCTACTTAATTAAGTTGTATTCACTTTTTCAAATAGTCAAAATCCTTTTGTTACTACTTAAAGTATATCCACAGAAAGCAGTTACACATTTTTATATTTTTTAACATGAATAAAACCATTAGATAATTATTATTTGAGTAAAAAAAAAAAATTGAGCCCTAACCTAAATTCATATGTTTCTCACTTTCTCTTCATTTTCATCACATTAATTATCAGAGCTATTCAAAATACCCACAACAAATGATATTTCATTCCTTGCAAATACATACACACGCACGCGCGCGCACATATTATTAAAAGCTAGGCCAAAAGTTAAGCCCAGCGAAATTTTGGGATTAACAGCTTTATCTCACTCCAATATATTATCACACTCTAGCATTATACGTTTCCCTGTTACTAGCAATGGGGCCAAAAAGTTAACAATCACACGAACTGGCAGTTATCTACATATATTTTGGGATTAACAACTTTATCTAACATATTCTCACACTCTAGCATTATACGTTTGCAAATTACTAGCGATGAAGGCCAAGAAGTTAACAGTCACACGAACTTGGCAATTACATACCTATAATAAATACATATAAATAAATATATACATA
>MKEJ01041196.1:0-15181 GCA_001753735.1 Embelia ribes
ATTGAGATATTTCCTCCAACCTAAAATTATAATCACCTGTTCTAACACTTGGACAAATCTTGTTTCAACTAATTTTACAAATATGGTCCTGAATAAGTCAATTTAGTATGTAATGAGCCAACCAGTACTACTAAAGTAAAATATCCTACTTCCTCACAAATTAAAAGGTCACAGATCTTAAATTCCACAATGCAGGTGCATTATTTCCAATTTGATCAAGGGAAATTGGAACAGCATAAAGCTACAAGAAATTTATAAACACCGGCAGCTGATGAAATATAGAATTGATAATACAGTTGCCAGAACAAGTTCTCTCTTTTGATTTATTGATAGCCATGTACTCTCCTTTGATTGAGAGACCTACTTCAACCTAAAATGGGGAAACTCTAATTCAGCTGCTAATAAGCCTACAACAACAACAAACAGTCTTAATCCCAACAATTTGGGGACAACTAAATGGAACCAAAATAACATATCACAACGAGTCGTTTACGTTAAATTTCCTACATCACTTGTTCCTACATAAGGCAATTTGCTCCTCTATTTTCCTAAAGCACATATCTTTTCGTATCAGAGGTATATCTCAACCTTTCCTTTCCTTTCTCACATAAAAGATTTTGCTCTTTTAACTGGTTCACTCACTGATGTCTTTATTGCATGACCAAACCAACTTACACGATTCTCTCTTATCCTATCATCCATTCAAGCTACTCCTAACTTTATAGGGATCCCCTGCATTTCCGATTTCATAGTCTTCACACACATCCATCTCGACATAACATCTCCGAAAGACAAGGTGTAACCTAAAGTTGGGAATTCCAATTCAGCTGCAAATAAGCCTAAAAATTGGCATTTCTATTTTCCAATCTGTGAAACAAAAACAAAACTGATACTCTAATAAGAGAAATTCCCTTTTCCCCATATTCTAATAAAAAATTAAACAATATAAAACACACAATACATATACAGGTATACGAATATATAGACGAACCGATCATCTTGCCGATGAGGGTGAGCTCGTCCCGGGCCTCCTCGATGAGCTCCTCGACCTGGCCGCACCCGAGCCGCCTCTCGATGGCCTCCCAATCCTCCTCCTCCTGGCAGACCTTGAGGCGGTGGCTCGTGAAGCTCTCCACCGCCTTCCGGTACCCCTCGTCCTCCGGCACCGCCTCGATCTCCTTTAGGGTTTTGTTGTAGAGCCCGATTAGAACCTCTCTCGCGTTGGGGACCACCTCGAGCCCTACGATCCCTGTTGTTTCCTTAACACGGGCCATTAGCGGCCGAGCCACCATCCGGAGGAACATCTCTCTCTCTCTCTCTCTCTCCCTCTCTCTCTCTGGCGGTGATAATTCCGGCGACACTCGCTCTCGAGAAGAGAACCGATTGATAACTAAACGGGATGAATAACAGTAATGGTTCCCATACTTTGGACAACATTTCTCTTTGGTCCTCACAGTTTGTATTCAGACACTAGGAACATCTTCTCAAATAAGAAATTGAGGGGATAAATCTACTCCATCAAATATTTCTATTTCCATAAAGATTTCTAGAAATATTATAAAAAAATATTATTCTCAAATTTTTTATTAAAAAAATAATCTTTTGCAACAAAATAAAACAA
This sequence comes from Embelia ribes, assembly GCA_001753735.1. Taxonomy (NCBI): domain Eukaryota; kingdom Viridiplantae; phylum Streptophyta; class Magnoliopsida; order Ericales; family Primulaceae; genus Embelia; species Embelia ribes. Next base: position 1,622 of record MKEJ01041196.1, read on the forward strand.
ATATACCAATATATTAGAAACATATTGTTTCGGAATTTATTATTTTTGTATATCAATATTTTTTATGTATAGAAATAATTTTTTAGAAAGTATGGTGTGATCATTTCTATTTTGTATGAGAAATAAATTTCTAAAAAATTAGAGTTAGAAATAAAATGATAAAGACTTTTTCTTATTTAATTTCTAAATCTTGCTTTTTAACAATTCTTTTTCACTACTAGAAAATCACAATTTAGAAATTGTAAGAACCAAAATCTTGCAACAAACATACCAAAACCAAACAACAGGAGAAGGGGGTGTCGACAGGATGACACGCCCTATAAACAGCATGAGGGATTGTCAACAATCTCTTTAAGACAGTCTGACAGTCTGTAATATGTCAGCCTGTTGTTTTGCATGAGAACATTTGTCAAGCTTGAAAATTTTGCATACAAACCACCCTATTCAAGCCTTGCTCATATCATATACCCCCATCCCAAGTGTCTAACTAGTGTAGAGTGAGAGATGGAAATAGATTAGAGAGGAGTGAAGAAGTGTTTCCATTTTCAAGCCTCCCGAGCCACTCCGAAGACTATACCGCTATCGAGACCTCCTAAACATCCTTAGGTAAGTTTTTCTATTAAGTTTTGGCTTAATTTTAGAACAATTTCAGTTCTAAAGTTATATGCAAATGCCAATTTGGACTTATTGGTAATTAACTATTGGTTTCATATAGTTTCTTTTGAGAAATCAACTACATTTCGGTGCCAAACAAACAGGACATCCATGCATGCCCTTTTTAAACAGCATATTTTAGATTTTTCTCGGCGCCAATTGAGGTACGGTCAAGATATTTTCTATGTAAACTTAGCGCACTTTGAAATTTTGGGCACTATGGTGCAATATTTCCTATTTCGGTACCATGCGTCATTTTTCAACCCCCTTAGTGTTCTAATTTATAATTGTTCCCAATCTATTTATATGAAAAACTCACATGCATGCGAATCTTGTTACCATACCACTGACGAAATGCATTGAGAAATGCCACTTATATGCTTCTTGGAAATTTTGACAACTTCAATGCATTTTTGGGCTCTTTATGGTAAATTGAGATAATTTTGGGAAAGCAATTTTAGTATATTGTTAAATTTGTAGCATTTTCAAAATTATAAAAATATTTGTAAAATTAGTATATAACAATTAGATTGCATAGATAATAACATAGACATCAACCGCAACAATATTCGGTATAACATAAGTTAATTAGGGTACCGTTACGCAAAATAGTTATGGCCCCAATTTTAATTGCGAGGACCCATGGAAAAGTGAAAGAGACTTTCTCCTTTTAGAAGATGAAATTTAAAATTTGGAGGGTACCATGAAATACACAAATCTTGGGTATAAACATAAATACATTAGGCCTTGGCGAATTTGATACACGACTACTATTCGAAAGAAAGACTTGGACTAATGCCCTGAGTGAGGAATGAATGTGAGATATACATTTAAGCGATAAACACGATGAGATAGATGAATAAAGTTTAGATTAAACGAGTGATAATTGTTGAACATCACGTGTGGAGACCCGAATTAGCTACATTGGCAACATTGTTGGAATTAAGGAACCCTGTTAGTAAAAACCATAAGGCGGTTTTGATACATGAGTTTAAGTCATGGCCTAGTAAATTAACTAAGCGTGTATAGAAGGTAATTCTAATTCGTGAAGTTAAGTAGTGACCTTGTACTGTTAGCTGAGCATATGTAGAAGGTTGAAATACGTAGTATGGCATCCTCGTCCTTTTTAAAATCGATTTTGTTCAGACCAAGTAGCAAATATCAATGAGTGCGGAACAGAAATCCTTAAAGAAATGACCATCTATAGTAAGTAAATCATTTGAATAAGTCGTTGAGTAACACGTTCTCTATAGTGTTTGAGCACGGATAAGCGTAGAAATACGAATAGAGGTTAGAGATGTTTGACTTCGTTTGATGTTACATACATACATTTCGTATATGTATAATTTGATACGTGCATACAATGACTGGGCATGAATAAATAAAAAAGATAAACTAACTTTTCGTACATTTTCGGCGTGTAAAGATCATGTTGACTTGGAAGGCAAATGTGTGTGAGTAACTCGGTGTGTGTAAGAGAAAGTGTGATTGCGGATGTAGTGTCAGTTCGAATGCGCCTCGAGAAACACTTTGTAGTTGATGAAGATAATCCATTTAAAATTGTAATTTTGAGATATGTCGGTCCCTTTGCAATTTGAAAACTCATGTGGATTATTGAGCAAATTATGGGGATTCGTTGCAGGACTCCCCTTTTGTGTTTTAAATTTTGGAGCTGACCTCATAAGAGATTTAAGAGTATAGAGGGGCACTCATCCAAAATTTTTTATGTATAAAGTCTCGAGATATTGTGCTATCGAGTTTGAGGGTTTCCTAGCTAGTGATTCGAAGGGTCCCAGTGTATCTGAGTCGATGTTTTAAATTTGCATTTAAATACAAAATTTTTATCAAATGTTACCTTCGTGCTTTAATCGATAAGCATGCTATTTTTATTCATAAAATATCTTAACCATCTGCTACGTTTTTGTATTTTGAAACTAACAGATATCGGGACTAGTGCTAATTATATCTATCCTTGCACAGAAGTTTGGTCGGACGGTAAGTCCGTGGAGGTAAGATAAGAGGGTGGAGGAAGCCTAATTAAGGATATGGAAGAGCATGTTATTTTTTTTCTTTTAAAGATAGTACGTGCCTTGTCGGCCCTTGTGTCTATAATTTGATGTATCTAGTTGTAATGGGAATGGATGTCTAGTCAAGATTGCGGTAGTTAGTGTAACTCATTTGGTGTGTGCCACTTTTATGCAACTAAGTTTTAATATGGAGTGAATTTTGTAACTTTATTAATGTTAATTTTGGAGATGTGTTGCATTCAGTTCACGAATCGGGTTTTTCAAGATTCATGACGTAACATAAATTATCCATACTAGTTTTTCTATAAAATTTATTAAAAATTACAAATATTATTATGTATAATATTTTTTTTTTTGGATGCTAATTAGGGTTTTATAGTTATGGTAAAAAAAAAATATTTTTTTTATAAAGAATTAAAAATAATATTTTTTTAATAAAAAATCTATTATAATAACGAACATAAAAATGAATATATCTGACAAAAAAGGAAGGGAAAACTCGAGCAAAAGTCCTGTTATATACAAAAAGCAGTGAGATTTTATATATATTTATATATAGAACATACATATGGCATATCTGCCAGTAATACCCAACTTCCATATTTATTACAATATTGATTTTTATTTTTTACGTATTAATTTTTGCTCTCCCAAGATAATATATAAGAAATTTGTAAGTAAAAAAGTATAAGACTCCTATCCTAAATCCAATCGAATACCGAGTTAGGCCTCACTCTCTCCACCCACTGGAGAGAGACAAAACATGGCTTATTCACTCTGTCTCCCCTCTCCTCTCTCTCCCTTTCTCTCTCCACTCTCAAAACCCACCTCCATCAAATGCTCAGCTCAGAAAAACCCTAGTCCCAAGTCCACCTCATGGGTCAGCCCGGACTGGCTCACGACCCTCACCCGTTCTCTCACCCGAAACAACGAATCCTCCAACATACCAGTCGCCTCCGCCAAGCTCGATGACGTGGCTGACCTCCTCGGTGGGGCCCTCTTCCTCCCCCTCTTCAACTGGATGAACCACTATGGCCCCATTTACAGGTGCAACGTTCTAAGGCTGTATAGACAAATATTTGTATTTGTATTTAATTTAATTTAATTTCTGTTATTTGTTTACCAAAACAAAGAAGAAAAAACAAAAAGAATATTCGAGTCGAGTTCCGGTCTTCACAATTTTAGCTTAGCTGAGTTGAGTTGGACCTCAAACTTAAACTTACACTCGAGTTGAGCTCGAGTAGCTTTTATTCAAATCGAGTATAGTTAGATTATGTTCAGTGAGATAGATTGGCTAAAGCTTTGTTCTTTAACTAAGCTAATTGGAGAAAAAAATTTGATACTAAACTAGCATAATTAGACCGATGACAGAAAATAGTAACAGTAGTTATCTAATCAACAGGCTGATGGCGGGGCCGAGGGACTTCGTGGTGGTGAGTGACCCGGAGATTGCGAAGCACGTGCTGAGGGGATACGGGAATAAGTACGGGAAGGGGTTGGTTGCTGAGGTGTCCGAGTTCTTGTTTGGCTCTGGTTTTGCTATTGCTGAGGGCCAGCTGTGGACGGTGAGTGGATTTAATCTGCTGAAAGATTAGAATTTTCTTAGCCTTATTTTCGAAGTTGACTACTTTTGCGATGATATAGGCTTGTGTTTAATTAGGCATCCCAAAGGCCAAGTCCGGATGGTGAGTGAATTAGTGTATGGTAGTATGGATTTCTTTTGGGCTGAATGGCGTGCTGGTGGCTTTTTTGTGAATTTATTATTTGTATTTCGTTATGTGGCTACACGGAGCAGAAAAATAGTCAGACGTTCTGAGGGTATAGGGTATTTTTGCGCAGTTTGATGAAGAGGATGTTTGTAACATTTATGCATTGGGACTTATATGGCTCTGCGAGGTTCTAATTTGGATTTTGGGTCTCAATGTGAAGTAAGCCTAGTATGCATATTCTTGAAAAGTTCCCTCGTACGTTAATTTCTTAATACATTGGATGTAGTTGATTGTGATCTCTGAACATCTTCAGTTTTCGTTCTCGTTCTTGTTTTTTTTGAATGAACGTAATAGTACTTTTGAAGGCTCGGTATTTTCATCTTATTTCAGTTTTGGTATTCAAATAAATATAGTGTGCTAAGTAAAAAGTTGTTGTCTACATCAGGGGTGTTTTTATGATAACTATCTAAAGAAAATGTTTTGTTGACCAATGCACCCTGTGTGGTTCCTATGGTGTTTCTGTTTCCAATATTGGAAAAGACCAGTCCAAAGAACCGAACACAGCCATAGCTTTTGTCAGTCACAATATATCATATTATGATATGTAATGCTTAGTTCATTTGAAAACGGACTGATCCGGCCTTTAAGAATATTTTCATTGGTACTTTGTTTTTGGCCACTGCTTCTTATATTCATATTCTATTGGTGCCAAAATTTGTATTTCTTTTTAAAATTCTTTTGATAGGCTATTTGTATGTCAGATCCCATCCTTTGAGTGTATAATCTAATTTGTGATAGGTGAGACGCAGGGCAGTGGTTCCATCACTTCATAAAAAGTATTTATCAGTAATGGTTGATCGCGTATTTTGCAAATGCGCTGAGAGATTGGTGGAGAAGCTAAAGAACGACTCGCTCAATGGCTCTCCGGTGAACATGGAGGAAAAATTCTCTCAACTTACGCTTGATGTGATTGGCCTATCTGTATTCAACTATAATTTTGACTCCCTTAATGCTGATAGTCCTGTGATTGATGCTGTATATACCGCCTTAAAAGAAGCCGAAGCTCGTTCTACCGATCTATTACCGTATTGGAAGGCAAGGTTCTAACTTTGTCCCTTTTCTGTCTTTCGTTTATGTGGTGTTACTTGTTAGGGGAAAATGATATGAGTTGATAAAACATGAGTATCTTTCATTTCTTTTGAACCAGGATGATGTGGCACTCGCACTTTTTGACTAGTATATTTTATTTGGTTGAAATGATACCTAATAGCCTATTATGCTTACAGTTATTCTTAATTGGTTCTCGGTATGCAGTAGGATACATTTGTTTAGGTCATCTTTTTTAGTTGTTCTTACTCTTTTTTCTATTCTTGAGTCGCTGCAGATTGAAGCTTTGTGTAAGATAATACCAAGACAAGTAAAAGCTGAAAAAGCAGTTACAGTGATAAGAAAAACGGTTGAAGAGCTTATTACCAAGTGCAAAGAGATTGTTGAATCCGAAGGTGAAAGGATTAATGAAGAGGATTATGTTAACGAGACGGATCCAAGCATTCTCCGATTTTTGCTCGCTAGCAGAGAGGAGGTGTTTATAAGCTTTCAGCTCTTATCTTCTTTCAAATATAACGACACTAATCCTTAAATGCTCACGTATTATATGAATTCAACGTGTTTTAATTGGAGACTTTTCAGTTTTTATAAAGCAATACACACAACCACTACGGTAAGTGAAGAAATGGAGGACCTGGTTGTGATTAAAGTTTATCAATTTTAGCTTCTTTGGTTTTTGGGTACATAAAAGTTTAGCTTCTTTGTTGAAGGTCCATTTTTTACCGCACAAGTGTTTGTTGCCTGGTTCGAACTTTTTTTTTTTCTGTTTCTTCTGGATCTCCGAAAAAGAAGAAATCAGTTTTTTTATGTTTTGTCCCTTTTCATAGGTTTCAAGCTCACAATTACGGGATGACCTTTTGTCAATGCTGGTTGCTGGTCACGAGACCACTGGTTCAGTCTTGACTTGGACAACATATCTTCTCAGTAAGGTATTATAACTTTTTCATTTTAATATTTCCACAAATATGTTCCTCTAATCTAAATTGAAGAGCTTATAAAAATATTGAGAAGAGGAAACCATTACCACCAANNCCCACCCCCACACACACACACATTTTTACAAGTTCATTTGCTTTCTTAATGTTGTATTGCAGAACCCTTGCTCTCTGAAAAGAGCGCTGGAAGAAGTTGACAGAGTGTTACAGGGTAGGCTCCCTACTTATGAAGACATTAAGGATCTCAAGTTTTTGACGCGTTGCTTAAATGAGTCACTTCGTCTCTATCCTCATCCACCCGTGAGTTTTAGCTCTCTATGCCAATTTTAGTAAAAAAATGATAAACAGAATCTTTTACTGATCTATTTCTTGTGGAACTCAATTATTTTAGGTATTACTACGTAGAGCTCAGGTTCCCGATGTCCTTCCTGGAAATTACAAGATTAACCCTGGTCAAGACATAATGATTTCGGTCTATAACATCCACCATTCATCCCAGGTATGGCACTCGTCTATGTTTTCCGAATAAATTTATAGGTTCTTTCGATGGAACGCTAACTTAGGAATTGTGTTGCTATTAGTGGCTCTTCATTTTCCTATCTCCTTAGCAGACGCTGTTCTAGAAGTTTAATTTTTTTGTTTTTAAAGTATATGCATTGATTCCTGATAATCTCTGAAACTGAAAATGAACTAGTATCGTTACTTAACGTTGTTCTCCCAAGGGTCTATTTTCCCTTTTGATCTCATTGCTGTCGAGTTAATTGAACTTTCTAATAGTAAAGAAATTGGAAACAGCGAAAACAACTACGTGTAAGTTTCTAGTGGTGCTTTAAAGACAATTAACTGAAATGGGAACCAACCTGCCACAAGTGTTCCCTGCGGTGCCATGTTCGTGTTTACTGAACCTGAAAACAGTTGCCAAAGATATAACCAAGCACAGCCTTAAATTCTATCTTATCGTTTCATCTATGTTTGAACTCGCAAACAGATTTCAACATCCTTACTGTACTCCATGGCCAATATATTCAAAATTTCAATTTTCTTCATGCGCTTGTATATCAACATGAACTAGGTTTGGGATAGAGCTGAAGAATTCATACCAGAAAGATTCGACTTGGATGGTCCAGTGCCTAATGAAACTAATACTGATTTCAGGTAATATGTTTAAAGCATATTTTCATTTTCTCCTTTGTTTTCTTTGCTATGATGTTCTTCTCATAAATTATCTTTTTCGGCTTCAAAATTTGTTCTCTAATTTTGAACCAACTAGTGCAGATTCATTCCGTTTAGTGGCGGACCTCGTAAATGCGTGGGTGATCAGTTTGCCATGCTCGAGGCCATTGTCGCACTTGCAATATTTCTGCAGAAAGTAAATTTCGATTTGGTTCCAGATCAGAACATCAACATGACCACTGGAGCCACGATTCATACCACGAATGTACTATTTCTCATAATTCAAACTTTTTTTTTTTTTTTTTTTTTGGGGTGGGGGGCGTTGGTTGTTGTTGTTTAATATTATGAAGGTAGATTTGCTCGGCGATCAAGTTGAGGAGCTTGTAGGTCTACTCGAGAAGATATACTTGATATTGGATCAAAATTCATCGATTCTTTCGTATGATTTTCGGGTAAGAAATGTTCTAATGCCTAATTTTCCAACTCATTTAAGCCTTCGTAAAATGTACAACCTTATGTTTAATTTGTTTGTTCTGCAGGTTTCTGATATACAAAATTTGATCAAGAAAGAATTGGAGAGGTCTAGACAATAAGAATTGCAAATATGTAACACTAAAATGGATAAAAAAAAATTGTACTCATGTTTTTACAGTTTTCCCCGTTCCTATATCTAGTCTACCGATACTTCGCTTTTCATTTGTAAAATTATTGTACAACACGTTTTTTCTCTTAAATAGTGATGGCTTTTCGCTTTGTAGATGTGGCCTCGATCCTTGTATCTGTTATTGTTAACGTAATATATATGTGTGTGTGTATATATATATATATATGATGATATAACTAATTACGACCGACAGGCCCAATTATTAATATTAAAATCAATTTGGATCCAATTCCCCCAATTTTTATATAAAAGTCATTTCGGATCTGACCCATTGATACAGTTCATGTTCCACAATGCACTCGAAAGTCAACACCCGACCGAGTGACTCACTTGTCCGACGTGGCACACTCCCATTAGCCCATCAACTAAGCAACTGACAGCGTGGCCAAATAGAACACCTCCACGTCATCACACCTTCCATCACAGTCAACGTGCTTGGTGTGACCCCACCCTACTCTTTACTAGTAAACACTCTCTCTCTCTCTCTCTCTCTCGCCCGAAACCATGGCTGCCAAATCTCTCTCTCTCCTCCTCCTCATCTCTCTCCTCCTCCTCCCTCTCTCCGCCACGTCATCTCTCCCTCCGCCGCTCACCGCCCACGGCGTCCTCTCCGCCTACGGCTTCCCCGCCGGCCTCCTCCCCACCGCCGTCCGTACCTACACCCTCAACCGCACCTCCGGCGACTTCGCCGTCGTCTTCGGCGGCGACTGCCAGGTCACCCTCCCCCCGGACAACTACGTCGCCGTGTACGCTAAGGCCGTCACCGGACGGATCGTCGAGGGGAAGATCGCGGGGCTGAGCGGGATTAGGGTTTGGGCGTTCTGGAAGTGGTGGTCGCTGACCGGGATCAGATCCAACGGTCAGGATCTCGTGTTCGAGGTCGGGGTCGTGACCGCTAAGTATCCGGTCAAGAATTTCGGGGAGAGCCCCGAGTGCGAGGGGCAGAGCGCTTCCTCCTGAGGTAATTCCACCCACTATACATACATACATACATACATATATGTAAATATATACACACACACACACACATTTGTATGTATGTATGATTGTGATACAAATAGATGTTTGTGATTGTATTGTGTTTGGTTGTATAGTTTTGTATTAGTTTTGTATGAATTGTGTTTGGTTGTATAGTTTTTAAGCTGATGATTTTTGCCATCGATATGGATTTGGTCTTTATCTTAAGGTAATCATACAATTAGCCGTCAAAATCATGAAACGGGTCAATTTTAACTGATAATTTTTGTTAGCGAATACTTTAGATTGGTTATTTATTTGATCATAATTGATTACATGATGCTATTGGTTCCGTTATTTAATGTGATTAATGATGTTATGCCAATTTACACAGAAAAAGTTTCATTGGGACTAGAATTTAGCATTGTTTGCTTTTGAGTGTAGCAAAAATGAAGCGAATAATGTCGTGGCTGATCTTGTGTGTGTAAGGGCACTCCCACCAGTCAGTCCATTGCACCTCTTATCTAAATTTTAGGAGTTAAAATTTTTGAGATTCTCACAATGTCTCTGATACTATTTCATCCCCTAAAAATTGAGGGTTTTCTACAGTGAACTCCTTGGACTGGGAGAGAAGGGTTTATCTACAATTCTATATTTAGGTCTAGGGAACCTGGTCTGGGGAATCCCTATATTTAAATCTCTGCATTGGAATTTTAGGTGTAGGGACTAAAACTTAGGGGGATGAATGGATATGCTGGTAGGAATGCCCTTGAGAGAATGCTAAATTTGTAAAGCTCTATAAAATTTATAGAGAGAAGTCTAAATTTGTAAAGCTGTATAAAAATTTTATATATAAAGAGGTCTCTAAATGGACTGATGTGGCATCATTATTGTCCGTCCTCTATATATAGAGGTCTCTATAAAATTTATGTTTGTATAGAGGTCTAAAGCTGTATAAAAGTTTTATATAGAGAGGTCTCTATAAAATTTATGTTTGTAGAGCCTCTTGTATAAGCTGTTGTGAATGCTCTTATTATGTTGGATATAGCTATAAAGCATACATCAAATCTGAATATATACATTGGAATAATACAACCTAGAAAAAGTATAAAAGCGTCTCCCTTTTTGTATGAAATTTTGATGTTTGGTTTGGGTATTGGGATTTAATAGGTTGGAGTAATTTTTTATTTTTTTTTTCGATTAATGGGCATATTGTATAAATCAACTTTGATTTTATTGTCATAATTTTTTGAAAATATGGTGTTGCAATACTCTTGATTCCATACTCCCTAAATTGTCACTATATTATAAACTAATCATGAATAAATATAAAGCCAAAAACAAAGCAAAAAGAAAATATACAAACATAAATATCATGAAATACAAACATAAATATAATGAAAATTTAGAACCATATATATATATATAGAACACAAAACATCTCCATTATATATACGAGGACAAAAGTTTGCGGTTACTACTTGAAGCCATGTCAAATTTTAAATTGCCTAATTTACCCCTCATGCTCTAAATCATGTTAACTCATTTACGAGGGTAAAAATGTCCCAAAATCTTTATCCACTTTCAAATTATAATTGTTACCGTCCACTCCTCTCACTTTCATAACTGGCAACTCTCCCCTCTCTCTATTACCGTCATTTTTCTCTCCCCCCTCTCTCCCTCTCCCTCTATTAAAATCAATCTCACAATACAAAAAAATTCTATTCCTCTTTGTCAATAAGTTGAAAGAGGTTGGATTATGTGTTTTAAAGTAAAAAATATTTTGTAATTGTATAAAATATATTTTGTTAGATAATATATTATCGGGTAAACTTCATTTAGGCCCCTATCATTTGCGTCTCGTTTCAATTTGACCCCTATCCCTTCATTTATTTCAATTTGGCCCCTATTGTTTTAATCATTTCAATTTGCCCCCTAACTTTCAATTTACCCCCATGTACTTTAGTCTCTTTCTCATATATCCCAATCTTTTTTGTCCCATTTTAATTTATCCCTATCATTAATAAATTTAACTTTAATTATAGATATCATATTAAAATAATAGTTTGTCATTTAAAAAAATATAAAAATTGATGTGTAAGTGGATTAGTTAGAGGTAATGATCTATCTAACGCATATTTTTAACTTATCATAAATGTTTAGTTCTATAGGTAAATTGACTAAATAATATATTTAAAAGATATGTTAAAAGGGATACATGACATGTAAATGATCAATTTTCCCGTCAAAACACTTTCAAGAAATTATATCTGTCAGTTCAATCACTTATTATATTATAATAGAAAAATTTTATAATTATAGGGGTAAATTGAAATGGAAACAAAATATTTGGGTAAATTAGAAAGAGACTAAAATTATAAAGGGTGAATCGAAAAGATACGAAGCAAATTGAAACGAGAATAAAACTATATGGGGGCAAATTGAAACGAGCCAAAGGATGGGTGGCTAAATGAACTTTACCCTATATTATCTAAGCATAAGGTAAATCTTTTGAGTTGCACACGCATTGCGTGTGCATGTGGCCGCTATTATATATATAGAGTACTAGAGTATTAAAATTATAAAGCATATACCGTCATTATTGTGTGAGTTAACTTATATGTCACATGTTTATAGTAGTTATTAATGAATCTATTCATAAGTTATATATATAATTTTTTATGTTAATTGTGCCAATAATTGTCTTTAATGATTATTGCCGTTTATTTTGCTCTTTTGTAACCTTTACATTTAATGAATTTGAATTGGTGTACGGTGTATCACAATGGTCATTGCCATTTCTCATAATCCAATTGCTGGTGCTACTTGCAACTCATATTGCCCTGCCCTCGCACGTCGACCATAATCCTACAATTTATACAAAATGCAGCCATTAACAAGGAAAAACATTTATTAGGGCGGTTTTTCCTATCAATTAAAACATTATTTTAACGTTTAGACATGGCGTAGGGATGGAAGTCATTGAAAGAGTTTCTGGCGTGTTCTGTAGGATACACGGTGATACATAAGTTTAACTATTGATTTAGTGTTTCTCTTTACGATTTAATCAGTGTATCCGTGGAGAGTTTGAGGTAGGATGATTATTATTGTCGAAAATTATTTGTATTTTTTTCTTTTTGGGGATAATTGGTTGGTTTTTGCTACATGACAACTATTGCTTGGTCTTTGGAGGGAGATATAGCGAGGTGGATTGGTTCGGATTGATTTGATAGATAAACAAACAGGGATATAACACAAAATTTCAGATGTCTTAGTGACGAGTTCTAAGGAACAAGTGTGTTTTTCAAGAAGAAAACAAATTAAGAGATAGATCTGGAACATTATTCTAATGATTCACTTTCAAAATGAGTAACTTGGTCGGTTGTTTGATCTAGTAATTTTGAGGCCTTGAAATTTCTATTAACATGGTAACATATGCCTCAGATTATATTATGAACATACTTCTTGTAGATTGTTTGGCATTTAAACGTGTCTTCCCTTGATTAGTCGGTGTCACATAAAGGTTATGATTGCCAGATGTTTCGCTACCTCGTTGAGGTCATGACAAGGGTTTCAAATCATAGGCTCAAGTTCGAGCTTGACGTGAGCTCAAGCCTCGTATGATACAATTACGCATAATTTGGAAAGCAGAGTGGGACTATATTTTGTTTGTTCCCGTTACACGGGTTGCTTTTATGCATAGTATGGTTTACTTGCTATATGTTAATTTTTCTAATTTTAATATTGTCTTACAAATCTTCTGTTTTGTATTAGGTGGTGGAGATTTATGATCCATGAACTCGGAGGTGAAGTTGACAAACTCAACTTATGTAGGAGTTCATTTATTTTGTTTCGAAAACAATGCTCCTATGTAAGAATATTAACCCGTTATCCTCGTGTTATATAATGTATATATGTTAGTCTCGTAATCATCTCCACTTGTGTTACTTGGTCTTGTGATCACAATAATTTGATGTTTAAGCTATTATTTTAATTGATGGAATCCCGTATTAAAGTTTTCCTGGGTTGCCTTCTGTTTATTGGCGAAAATTTGTGATTCTTTGTGTATTTAATGTTATGAGGTGATTTGGGAAAATTATGTTTTGGATCTACCGATTCGGTTTCACCATCATTTTATCTCAATTTCTAAGATGAATTTGGTATAATATATTTATTTGTTTTCTTTTAACATGGACTTATGGTATGTAGATGAAAGTTTAGAGATATTTCTTATATTGGTATTGTTTAACCAAAATGTTAGGGCTTAATTTTGATTAAAGTTTGTATGACATTACTTAATTTAAATGTCTCGAAATAAAATTTAGACAGCCATA
>MKEJ01041211.1:0-14178 GCA_001753735.1 Embelia ribes
ATATATCAGAAAAAATAGAGAGAAAGTAAAAAAATAGAATATATCCTAACTGTTAGATCGCTCTAGATTCAACGACCAATAAAATTTGTAAGATTTTTTATAAAAGCCTTTGTCTATATATATATATATATTTACAAGTGAGGACTGGATAGCGCCTATTTATCAATCTTTGATTGTTATTTGTACTATTTTGATTCAAACTGGATAGTACCAAAAGTATGTAAGTGAAAATGCTTGATTTGGTTGTTTCATTCTATTGGGTACTCTTGGAGAAGCATAACTAGAGGTATCCTCTTAATTATTAAACGAAAACTAATCAATTTTGTTTAACTTGTTTTATGCATACATAATCTTAAAAATTCTTCTAATGATTCTAACAACTCGATTGTAATTTTATTTTACTCAGGAAATGCGGATATTTTGCAATTCTGCAATGAAAGTGGAAGACCAGACAAGAAGCTAATAACTTTGGATACATATTCTACAATTGGATTAAATGTTATTTTTCCTTTGCAATTTGGACAATGTACCTGATTAATTTTTGTATTGAATGAAGATTTAGGCAGTTTAAATTTGATCGATCAATTTAGTTGGATTTATTTTTTATACCAAGTGCCGAATTCCTTTGTTGAGCAACTTTTATTTACCTAACAATTGGGGGTGAACAAAAAACCGAATGAAAAGAGTGCATTTGTTTGGTTCTCGTTAGGTTCTAAATTAGCTTTGATTCGGTATTTCTTTTAAAAAACTGTGGAACTGAAAATTTGGTTCTGTTCTTAGTTTCAATTATTTTAGTGCCGGAACCGGAACGGAACCGAACTGAATTTATTAACGTTTTGAAAAGTCGCAATAAATTTTTATTATTATTTTCGGACCCTTTTGCAAACCCCTTAAGCGACATTCACAAATGTCACTAAAGAGTAATCTATGCCAAATTTTCAAAACATTGAAAAAAAATGTCTTTTTAGATTTGTCACCAACATTTCTTTGCTAACGTTGTTGAAAGCCAAAGCGATTTTGAAATAAGCAACATTTAAGTGACGCTTACAAAAAACGTTGTGTAAGGCTACATTCTTTTGGTTTTAAGTGATTTCAAACTTAATTAGCAGCCAGTGATTAATCTAAGAAGAAAATATTCATTATGAACATGAATAATGTGCAATTTAATTGAAAACCCCCGACTTGTTTTAGTTGGGCTTGTGAACATTGCAATGCCTTAATGACATTTGATTATTTAATTCAATTACCGTTAAGGCATTGGTAAGAATAAATTGAGTTATATGAATATTTGATCAGATATATATGCTAATATTAGTTATTCAACATATACAAGTAACATAAGTATAGAAATGTAACTTTCCTAATATTTAAACTTAAAATTTATACTTATTTTAAATTTATGAATATCTGCAACAAATTTGAATATCCGCCCTTTATTTTATATATAGAACTTTGTGTTAACCATTTACATGCAAGACAGAAATGTGGCATGTAAAAACAAGGCAATCGTTTTTATTTTTGTATTTTTTTTACTTGTGCATATTTTAAAATTATAGGAGAGAGAAGATTACCCTTGAAGACATAAATGTAATCTCTAACAGTAGTTGCATCAGATTCTCCTCGTATATTTTCTAAAATATAGAAAAAATGGGTTCTATCTCTATAACACCTTGAATTTTCTCATAAAAATTCAAGGATGTAAGATATTGATTGTAACAAGAAAATAAATCAATAACAACGATATGAATATGAAAATAGGTACATAAGCCATTCATATTTCTAAGATCCTCATATACAATAAAGTTTGATATATATACAACCTCCAAAATAATAACTACAACACTTATGGTGGCAACTAAAGTCTACCTCCAAAATATATAAACATAATCGTAGCGAAAATACAAAAAAAGTAGGTAGACCAATGCTAACACTACATAAAAAAAATCTCAAGCTAAATATTTGATAAAATAAATATAGATAATCGACCTTACTACAACCTTCGACTGCCAAAAATATATATGAACAAATAGTCTACAACTATAAAATAAAACTATGTCATCTTTGAGTCCATGCCTATGCATGCTCGTCCCCAACCTCCGAACTTGTATACAGTATAATATTAATATATGGAAAGGAAAAAGGTAGACGGGTCAGATGATCAATCAACAATGATATATGAGACTATAACGTCTCGATAAATATGTACATACTACAACGAAAATAAAGTATGAGCATACTATGGAAATAAGTAAATAATCATACAAATCCACAATAATCATGTAATATGAACATGAATAAGATACGAGTACTACGAATATAACATATATGCTCATGTATAATAATGAGTGTATGTGATTAACAAATGTTACGATCACGACACGACTACGACAACAACCACGAGAATGATTAAAAGTAGGA
Organism: Embelia ribes; assembly: GCA_001753735.1. NCBI lineage: Eukaryota > Viridiplantae > Streptophyta > Magnoliopsida > Ericales > Primulaceae > Embelia > Embelia ribes. The sequence goes on from MKEJ01041211.1 coordinate 2,419, forward strand.
CTAGTATTTCTATGAGTTCTAAAAAATACTAAAGTCTATCATCGAGTGCGACGCGACCTAGCCTTCATTGATATATCACCGAGTGTGACGCGAGCAATGGATGTATCCTAGATCTGGTTTTTTGCCTTTCATGGTGAAGTTGTATGACCTCAGTTGCTTTCTATGAATTTTATAAAATTGATACTATGTGTCCCAAAAAGAAATAAAAAATGACTTAATTTCCAATTTATGCCAATGTCACGAAATTATACCACGAAAAAATGAATTTATGATATTCATGCTTTTCAGATTCTACAAAGGGCTATGCCTTTATTCTACGATAGACATGCATTTATATCCCCCAAAAACTACGAAACATTCATGAATAGAACAACTATGTTGTTCTATATAATTTATTGCAAAAGGTCCACGAATATCACGAATACCTCTGACTGCGATTCGACGACTACGAGTCATGATATGATGATTATAAGTCATATAATCATACTACGATGTGCTCCATGATAATAATGTAAATGATACATTATTAATATTACGAAAATGCCACGATATCATGATATAATGAATGAAATCATATATCAATGCCACGATAATAATCTCCAATCATATTATATGCTATTATTAGAAAATAATGCATATAATGCCATGAATTTTCATGAGACAATGTTATGGTATATAATTGTGCAATTTAATGATACAATATACTACAAATGTATTTCACCGAAATTAAATCATAAAATTGTCTACGAATATAGCCCTACAAAAATATGCTTGAATATGCATTGACACACCTACACTCTTGATATATAATTGTCATTTGTAATCTAACCATACCTACAAAGCCTCATAAAAGCCCCAGAACGAGTTGAGCAAGTTTCTCCTAAAAACCCTCTTCTTGCGCCTCAGGAATGATCTAGTTACGGATCTCGAATGATCTCGAACCTAGATATAAAAATGAATCACGAGACATGAAAAAGAAATAGACTACTTTAATTTCACCAGTCATAATAACACGCAAGACAAGGCAAAATCAAAGAGAATAAAAATTAGGAAAACCTACGTCAAAATGAGATTGATGAGATGAGGAGTCCGAATATCAATTTTAGGGCCTTAGAAACCAAGTGGAACTAGATGATCTTGGCCAAATATGAGGAAGCTCTCTCCCCCTTTTTTACCTTTTCGGAATGGTAGAAGATTAAGTGGAAAAAGTGTTTTGAAGTCAAAAAGTAATGGGATCCATGACCTTTTTCACGTTGGCTGGGTGTAACGGTATACAAGTTTGGTATACCGATACACTAGTGTACTAGTATACTACTCTGTGTGCCGGTTTCTTGTGTGTTCTGAATCCACGACCCCTTCTTGATAACTGGGTGTAGTGGTACACAGGTTTGATGTACTGGTACACCAATAGGTACCGGTATTTTACTCTGTGTGCCGGTTTCCAGTAAGTTCTGAACCAAATAAAAAAATCTATGTATTGGGACACCACTCTTTTTATACCGGCACTCAGGCCTAGAACAAAATTTCAATCACCGAAACCTATACAAATGATTTCCTATGAACTTTAAATATACCTCATGGTTACGAGATAGATGCTATACTATGAAAGCATCTCCATGATAACGAATCATAGTCCCCGACCATGATATGTATATGCAACAACAAAATGCATACACATCTTCGAATGCAATGAAACAACGACTATGAATGCTACGACGAATATAAAAAAATATAATTAAGGGTAATTAATAATATTATTTATTTACAAAAAAATTATACGAATTTCTGGGATATTACAATCTCTATTTTGCAAATCTCTATTTCTTATTATCTATTTTAGATTATGTACCGCATTCTCTTATACATTAAGATACTATTTTTATATCTTTTACCACTTCACATTTAAAATTCTACACATAAAAATACATTTATAATTATGAAATATTATTTATTTAATTATATTAATATAAATATTATTATTTCTTAGATTTAAATTTATAATTTTATTTTATTTTATTTATTTATTCATTATATTAAATATAAATAAATAAATTCTCTTTTTAAATAAAGAAAGAAAAATGGGATTAGAAATTCTAGGATAGAAGAAAAATATAAAGAAAAAAATCCTATAATAATTCATTATATAAATAATAGAAATATAAATAGAATTGCTTAATAAAAAACTACTAGTTCTTAGCATTAAATATTAAAATTTTATAATATAAAATTTTAATTTTATTTTAAAAAAAATATAGTTTCGATATTAAAAATTAAATTCAATTATATATTTATTATACAATTTTAAAAATAAATTTTTTACATAAATACTAATAAAATTATAATTATTTATATATTTAAATGTAAAAATTATTTTCTACACTTAAATTTTAGTTTATATGTTGTAATTTGTAATTTTAAGATCAACAATTATTTTTAAATATTAAATTTAAAATAATTATTTAATTATTTTTAATTAATAATATTAATTGAATGAGTGAAGTGAAAATATATTTTTTTTTAATATAATAGTGCAATAATATGATATGAAAGAGAATATATTGGTTTTATATATTTAAAAAATAAATGACAATTCTTTAGAATTGGAGAATTATTATAGAAATTTTCAATCTTAATTAACCACTAAATAATAAATGTACGGCCAAAAAAAATATTACTTAATTTTTAATTATTTAAAATAAAAAAATTAAGCCATGGAAGGTAATATATGATACAAATGGTCCCAGCCAATAAAAAAACAACAAACCCCCCAACCATATGTCATTTTTTAAATTCTCCCACTTATCAATAATCCCCACCCCTACATATATATATATATACGTACATATATATATATATGTTCTCCGCCAACTCATCATCTCCGCCCTGCTCGCTCTCTCTCTCTCTCTCTTGCGCGCACCGTCAGTTGATTGCGTCTCTTAAATTTCTCATCCCTTTGAACTCTCTCTCTATCTATTTCTCTTTCTGTTCCGCGAAATGAGAATAATCCTCATCCACTGGACAACCGCCGCCGTCTCCTCCTCCGCCGCTGCCTGATTATGCTCCACCTCTGCTGCATCTCCGCTGTGCACGACCGCAAATCCGACATGACTCCGGCCACCAGATCCGATCCCGCCAAGTTCCACCACAAGACAACCGTGGCGCCGGCGTCAATCGCCGCCGCGCAGATCGCCGCCGGAGACCTCGCCGGCAACGGAATCTGTGGGACCCTGTACAAGTGGGTGAATTACGGCAAGGGGTGGAGGCCCCGGTGGTTCATGCTCCAGGATGGGGTTTTCTCGTACTACAAAATCCATGGTCCCGATAGGATTGTGGTCAGCCAGGAGACCGAGAAGGGGTCTCGGATCATTGGGGAAGACTCCCTCCGTCGGATCTGTCGACGACGTAGCGGCGGTGGGGGCCATCGCACCCGCAAGCCCATCGGTGAAGTCCACCTCAAGGTTGTTCAATCGCGCTCTCTCTCTATCTAGGCACGAAATATGTAAGGGATAGTGGGAACTACAATCCCATAATTTAAAAAACTGATTAGATAAATTTTTTTAATATGTGATCCCATAATTTAAGAAACCGATTTGATAAATTTTTTTATTATGTGATTTTAGTCCCCCTAATCCAGGTTTGACCCTCTTTATGATTTTCTAAGATGTTCAGCCTCCCGCATTTTCAATTCCTGATCATCCCTGCGTGTATAGATTTGTATGTCTATATAAATTTAGTTGGATAATTGGTATTGATTAATTATGGTCTGGTCTTATATGTGTAGCATTTCATAGATTTTGTGAGATGGAATGTTTGTATAGATTTATATGTGTAAGTAAATTTACTTGTATAATTGGTATTGATTAGTTAAGGTCTGATCTTATATCTGTAGCATTTCATAGATTTTGTGTGATGGAATGTTTATATACAATTATTGCAATATCTTTCTTTTCCTTTATATGCCTTGCTCATGATCATATCTTACATATGTGGGCAAATTATGCCTTGTTCATGAAATGTAATGTTTATATACAATTAGGTACTTTTTCTTTTCGCTACTTTTCCTGTATATTTGTCTTTTTGCTATCTTATGTATGTAATTGTGAAGCTGACTTGGTTCTTGGGTAGCTATATTCCTTTTGGTTGATAATTGTGTATTTCTCTTGTTATTGTTATGCCCCCTGTGTTGTAAATGTTGTCAAATTTTGTTTTCAGATTTTCTACTTTTTGTTAAAATTCGGAGTTAATCGTAATTCATTGACACTGTAGAATATATTCAAGGATTAGATTATTCCAATATATCGACTTTCTGTTTACAAATTTATATTATTCTTATTGGAGTTTCTCAATGTTTTGTAAGTGTGGCAGATGATTGTCAATCGGTTTGGTGTCCTTAGCTTTAGTTACTTCAATCTCTGTCTGACATGATTGAGCTCTGTCTCATTTTCATGTGTTTTCCATTGTTCCAATTTGCTTTCTGTTCTTTTTTTAATTTCTTTCCGAATTGCCAGAAAGTTATAATGTCAAGAAGACATTGCTTTGTTGCCTGCTTGATTTAATAATTTAGAATGTTTTATTTGATTTATCTGTTTGATGAGAATGCTTTAACGAGACACTCTATAACTGTTTTTCTATTTATGTGACATTTTGGTGTGAGAAGGACTCTTTGTTTTTTGAAGGAATTGAAAACTTCTTTGCTTCGTCTGAAGGGGAAGATCCTCGATTACATATGTGTGCGTATGTGTGTGTGTGCGTGTGGCTTTGGCTATCTGATATTAGGTCTTTTTGCCTGTTTTTAATTTCCTAGATTCTTCTATCATGACCAGTTGCTTGGGCTTTGTACCACTTTCATTGCCCTTGAGATCTCTTCTTGTGGTTTACATTTATTACTTGTTTAAAAAATGAAAATGAGAAGGCTTGAATGTTTGTTGAATTAGTTATATCGGTGTAATCTCAGGTTTCATCAATACGTGAGAGCAGGTCAGATGACAAGAGATTTTCTATTTTTACGGGTACTAAGAGGCTGCACTTAAGGGCTGAAACACGAGAAGATAAAGTGTCATGGATGGAGGCATTGCAAGCTGTGAAGGACATGTTCCCAAGAATGTCCAACAGTGAATTAATGTCTCCTGTGGATGACGTTGTCGTATCTACTGATAAGCTAAGGCAGCGTTTGCTGGAAGAAGGTGTGAGTGAAGAAGCCATCCAAGACAGTGAGTTGATAATGAGGAACGAATTTTCTGTGTTGCAGAATCAGCTTATGCTTCTCAAACAAAAGCACCGGCACCTCCTTGACACACTGCGGCAGTTAGAGGTAAACTAGTTTATGAGTTGGCATCTTCAAGACTGCCTATTTCTGTGTTTGTATACATAGGTTCGGAACTGTATCTCAATTTCTACGGCTGTTGAGTGTCAATATTACACGGTTACCTATATTATTGCATCTGAATTGATCTACTTTTGTTGTAGGCTTCAAACTGATGATGTATTTACAACAATGCAAGTTGCTTTTGTGCTCTTATTTCGTTGCTATGAAATGAATCAGTGCATTTGGTTTTCTATGCTTTTACCACCTTTTGCCATATTGATATTTGCGTAGTTTGGATTTTTCAGTTGTTTTTCTTTCATTTATTATTATTTGGAATGTTCGCATATTGCTTATTAGTGAGGTTCTAAGCGCATTGCAGATCAGCTTGTGGCAGAAGTGGTTTCTGTTCATTAATAATGCTTTGGATCCTTTGATATGGTCTGTACAATTTTTTTAAGTAGTCATGTCAGATACTTGACGCCGGTATGCATCTGAGACTTTTAGGTTTATATATATGTATATATGTTTCCAACTGCCAAGTTTTAGTAGCTTATCTTTTAAATTTAAGTTTGTTGTTATATATATGGATGCTTTATATCATACTAGCGATGTCGCACACACGTGATGCGTGTGAAACTCGAATTGCAATAATAATTAATTGGACAAAAAAGAACTGTTAGGGAATACAATGCTAATAATACAAATCTGCAAATCTGGATCCAAAATTGTGAGATGATAACACAGGAGAATAATGAAAGAGAATCAAAGAGGAAAAATTACCATTTTCGAAATTCAATTTGCAAGCTCTTACAATACTAACAATCAATAAAGAGAGAGAAGATTAGAGGAGAGATAGAGAAGATGGACGGTGAGAGAAGAAAGAAGATGAAAGGAGTGATTTAGAAATGGACAGAGAGAGATTTCTTCTATGTTTATCTAGTTGTTTGAGCGATTAAGAGAGAGAAAGAGAGGGAGAGTACAGTTTTTTCTCATTTAAAAGTACCACTCTGTGGAAGTGGGTGGTTGAAGGAATATTGTTTTTACTTTTATGCCCTTGTGTAACTGAATCTATTTAAAATAAAACTGTACAAATATGATATTTTAAGAAAAAGAAAGGGTATTTTTGGTACAACAGAAAAATCAACACTTTTTCACCCTGAGTAACTGCCAAATTTGTGTTCCCTTTTAATAATATTATAGATACAAATATAATATTACCATATATAATGTGCCTCCATATTAGCGAAGTGTTAAGAAGAGGGGCAATTTTTTCTCTTAGTCACTCTATGTAAGTAGTCTTGCCTTTGGAAATTGAATTATCTATTACTTCTCTCTTTTCTTTTTACCTGTTGATCTCTTGCTGTTTCTTTGGTAGACTGAAAAGGTTGATTTGGAGAATACAGTAGTTGACGAAAGCCAAAGACAATTGAAGGAGTCCAGGCCTTCAACTCGGTCAAGGCATGACAAGTCTAGTGGTATGATATCTGCATACTTTATTCTTTGCTATATTGGTGGCCTTATATTTGCATTGTTACCTGAATGGCCATGTAATACTTTAATTCAAAACATGTTGTTTATGTGGCACCGGTGATGGGGCAGGCGTAACTTTGTTGTAACTTTGTCGAGGAAGGGTTCTTAAGCGACCAATGTATATGGCAGGAGACATTGATAGGACTGACCATTCCCATAATTTTTTACTTCAAGGGCTGAGTTCGTTAATTTTTCTAGCAACCGCTATATAAAATAATTGCAAGAAATTCAGATATACTTCTTTAGCTGTGGCATATTTTCTAGTTATATTCCCTTACAGAATCCAAATTATGGGTTGCAAGGCATAAAGTACATTCTATTCAAGTATCACGTTATTGTAATGATTATATTTATCAACTAATTATCATTGTTGGTTCGCTTTATAGGGTTGCCTTCTCTGTTTTGTCGAGGTTAAACTGAAGGAACATTTACTGTGATATCTATGCTTAAAAATGCATCATATGATATGACAGCAAGTAGAAATGAGAAGATTGCATGCTTCTAACTTACATGTGATGGACTTGTTAATTTAGTTTGGTGCTGTGGAAATTAGCATAGATTACTAGTCGTTATGAATGATGAGGAGATCAATCGTAAATCAAGGGATTACTTGGTTTTTTTGTATAAAGAAAAAATGTCTTCAGATATGATTTATTTGAACTTAGAAATGGACATTTAATGTACTTCTATAGTTTCTGTGTAAACACATCTTCAGAGGATATGATTTATTTGAACTTAGAAACGAACATTTAATGTACTTCTATAGTTCTGTGTAAATACATTGATCTTAATTTAGTGAAGTACTAGTGTCGAATACTCAATATCAGAGAAGGTATATGGGTCTGTCTTGTATTTGTTTAGGTGGGCAAGTACCACACAACCACAATATGAAAGTCATTTCTCATACATAATTGTACTAAAATTTAATTTATTTGTTGGTGCTTTTTAGTAGTTTCTACACACTAAACACACTTATCTATTGCTATTATTAATGTTTTTTGCATTAAACGTTGCAGCATCCAATGATCATTAAGTACGATTAGTAAGCAAATCTAATAATTAACATAGCTGAACAAAAAATTTGAGTCCATGTGTCAGAGGACATATCATCATAAGGCTAGCTCCCTTGGTGCTTTTATTATTCATTTTTACCTTTATATTTTCACAAGATATGGGTACTTTTGTATATGTTTATGGGAGCCATGCACCGTCTACCTTTTAGTCCTAATGGGAAGCTATCATTTTTGTTTTAAGCAATATTTTTGTTGCTTACAATAGATGGGGGTACCTCCATTTATATTGTAATAATAATTGGAGGCATGCATCACTACCTTTTAGGTTTCCTAAGGACAAGTAATCATTTCATTTGGACAATTGTTATTGTTGCCTTTTGTTGGCCTATGGAAAGAGAAACATGCTGTGGAATGTTTCTATTGAAGATGATGTAGGAGAGGGTGAATAAGACATATAGTGGCATGACCAGTTGGGTCGGGTTTTTTTGTCTTCGTGGTGGATATTCAAGGCAGTTTTCCTCGTGTCATGAGGAGAAATTTTGGCATATGCTGTACTTTGTCCAAGTACTCAATAATAATAATAATAAAGAAGAAGAAGAAGAAAGAAGAGAAAAAGAATTCTTATCCCAGGATTTTTTAAATCGGCATGGAGAAATGGAGGATTAAAAAAGATCTTTCTTTCTTTTTTTTTCTTCTTCTTTTGTTACAGCTAATTCTACTTCTTTCTTCTGCTTTCTTTTAGTTGCAATTCTGTTACAGGCTTCCTTTTATTTTCTGTTCCATCTCACAATGTTCGGTTTCTTTGGCCAGAAGGTAGCCCGAGTGAGTCTGAAGATGATAACGAGAGAGTTGATGCTGCAGAGGAAGAATCCGATGAAGAAGAAAATGCTTTCTTTGATACTAGAGATTTTCTTTCTTCTAGTTCTTTTAAAAGCAGTGGGTCTGACATACGGACTTCATCTTTCTCTTCCGATGACGATCTTTATGCTTTTGAGTCTGAGGAGGATGTCGACCCTTCTATTAAGTCTGTTGGGAGGGAGTTTCCTCGTGTCAAGCGGCGGAAGAGGTTACCTGAGCCTGTTGAGAAAGAGAAGGGAGTAAGCCTGTGGTCGATGATTAAAGATAATATCGGAAAGGATCTGACAAAAGTTTGTCTCCCTGTCTATTTCAATGAACCTATCTCCTCATTGCAAAAATGTTTTGAAGACTTGGAATATTCGTATCTTCTTGACCGAGCAGCTGAATGGGGTAAACAGGTAAAGTGAAGTGAAAACATTTGTGGTTTTATTGCTTTGTTTAGATATGGTCTCAACTTATCTTTTCTTCCTTTTATGAAAATTTCATGTTGGGTGCTAGATTCGCCGTAGGATATATCACTCAGATCTGATTGTCCATATTCACGAGTATGTATAGGAAAACTCGTGTGATTTTTGAACAGTTGTAAACCTAGGAAACCAATAGAGTGAGTCTTGTGAACTTTCATGTATATTTTCACCCCTTGCAGTTGAGTTACAACTGAAAGTGATTTTCTAATCAACTTTAATCAGCTGATTAAAGGCTATTGCATGCAGGAAATATGATAGGCCACTACTTTTAACTTTAAGAGTAGGATTCTTTTGTATTCGTTGGATCTCACAGACAGAGTTTTCCAATGCGTCTTTCTAGCCCTGAAGGTCATCATATTAACGGTCCATATGGAAATTTGGCCAGTTCACATTGTCATTCACTATATTTATTGTTTTGTCCTCTATTATAAAAGATAAAATAAGTAATAATTATAGTAAACATGGCGATGGTGATCGGTAGTTATATTATGGTGGTTGGTTTTGAGTGATTTATGTCCATGGGGAGATTGCTGGCTGGGGTGGCTGGGTATTTTCTGGATGATGGTTGTTAATCATTATAGATGACCAGTGGTGAATTTGGGCCGACTGCCGGTGGCAGAGCATTTTGCAGAGGCTGGGTGTGAGACTTTGGGCTGGGTGTGAGACTTTGGGCTGGGTCTGAGACCGGTGCGTGAGCAGTGGGTTGGTTGGAACCTAGCTGGAGATTTTCTTTTGTTTGCATTATTTCAAGAAACTATGGGAAGGCTTTCTTTTTCTTTCATCTCGAAACAAAAACGGAACTATTTCAATGATTTTTTTTTTGTCTACATGCAAATTTTTTTATAATGGCTTGAAAATTATCTCCACGACCGATGATTATATTTAATTTTGTACTTAAATAAATAATCTCGAAATATGTAATATAGGATAGCAAGTTTTCGAGCTTTCATTCCTTTTGACCTGGTTCTATATGTTTTAAGCAGAGATTAAAGTTTCTATTTGCTTGCTGATTATCGGCTCATTTGAACTGGTAGGGTAATAGCCTTATGAGGATTTTAAATGTGGCGGCATTTGCTGTATCCGGATATGCTTCAACTGAGGGAAGGCATTGCAAGCCATTTAATCCTTTACTTGGAGAGACATATGAGGCTGACTATCCTGATAAAGGCCTTCAGTTTTTTTCGGAGAAGGTTTTACTTCTCTTCCTTATTTCAATCTGAACTCTGATTTTTCTGAGTTTTTTTTCAAGCAAAGTCTGAGTTTTGCATAAAACTTAATGTTTCCTTTCTTTTCTACAATTACTCGTCTTTTTCTTCTCAAAATATACTTTATATTAGGATTAACTTTTCAACAATTTTGTTTTGTATAGACCCTATGCCTCTTGAACATTAGAGAAATAACACTTGGAGTTGGGCCCTCTTGGTGTCAGCAATAAATTTGTGTGGGTCTTAAGTTTATCTACTTGATTCATATTCTATTTGACTTTTTTTTTTTAACTATTAATTTTGCCTTCAAATGGAGTAATGTGTTTGATTGGTATTTTACTAGAACCTGTTGCTGCTAAGACTCAAAACTTATTGAGAATTTGTATCAGGTCAGTCACCATCCAATGGTGGTTGCATGCCATTGTGAAGGTACAGGTTGGAGATTTTGGGGTGATAGTAACCTCAAAAGCAAATTTTGGGGACGATCAATTCAGCTTGACCCTGTTGGGGTTTTGACCTTGGAATTTGATGATGGCGAAGTTTTCCAATGGAATAAGGTACTTTTAAGAAGCCTATGATCCTGGTGACGTGCTGGTGGCCTTTACTTCTGTGCCTATAACATATAACTGTATTCTTCGCTAGGTAACTACATCGATTTACAATCTTATATTGGGAAAACTATACTGCGAGCATTATGGGACGATGCGTGTACAAGGTAACCGTAACTACTCCTGCAAGCTAAAATTCAAGGAACAGTCCATAATAGATCGGAATCCTCACCAGGTTATATCTCTCTCCTTTCTCTCTCTCTGTTTGTGTGTACACGAGTGTGTACTCATTTGCAAAAGATTGCTTTAGTTGGTTCCCTGTTGAATTGCCGAGAGTTGAACTTGTTTTGCTTCATTCAATCTCTGTCAGAATGTTATGATTTGGAAATATTTTGGAAAATTTGACACATATCTTCTTATGTGTATAAAAGTTGTCCCCTCCAACCCATATTCGTTCTAATCGCAACATTTGTACTTGCAATTGCTTGACATGTGTTTGATTTTAAAACAATAACACTAAAAATAGACTATCCCAAAAAAAAAAAATGATTAAAATTATACAATTTTTAAATTAACCTGCATTGTTTAAATTATTAAAACTAGTTTATCCTATCATATCATGCACAACCCCAAGATATACATATATCCTGCATAAATATAAAATAACTTGTCATAATAGAAATTATAAAAATATCTTATAGAATTAAAATATCTAAGAAATAAATATTTTTATAAATTGATTCCTAACAATTTAAGATTCTCCTTAAATCTTTAAAATGTCATCCTAATCAACATCAATCTTTTAAAATATTCTCATAATAAGATTTTCACATA
>MKEJ01041212.1:0-11532 GCA_001753735.1 Embelia ribes
GTGGGTAATTTTGGTTTAATTACCGTAACAGTCCCTGTGTTTTATTATGTGTATAATTGCACATCTATCAATATAAAAAATAAAATAGTAATGCCAATAAAATTATCCTTTATTTAATAGAGTTAAAGTATACGATATAGGAAACTATGGTAAAAGATATACCGTGTAGGTAATTAAATTTGTTTCTTAAACTGCTTACGTAATTAACTCATTCTCTTCTAGCCAAGTAAGTACAAACTATGGGGACTATTAGTGTAATAAACCCTAAAATTAAGTAGAACGTTCGAAATAAAGTAAATTAAATATTTCGTGAATTCAAAATTATTTAGATGATTTGATTTAACATTTAATTTTTATGTAATTTTAAATTTTAAATTTGAAATAGAGATAAATAATTTAAACTGCAGCATTAATATCTTGACTTGATATTAACTCTTAATAATTTGTAAGTGCAATAAAATTAATTTATTTTATATTATGATAATTGTAATATTTTAAAATAAAAGTATACAATTATTTTGTAACTTGGAAATAGGCTAATTAATTGTGCTAAGTACAGACCTCACATTTTTTCCTGAGCGTACAAAACGCGTTGACGTAAGCCCGACAACTCCTATTATTTCTCTCTCTCGCTCGCTCTCTTTGCGTCTCTCTGGGCAAAGGAAGGAAAGCATAGCAAAGCAAAGCAAAGCAAAGAGAAGGAGAAGAAAGATGGCGGATCAGTTGACGGATGATCAGATCTCTGAGTTCAAGGAGGCCTTCAGCCTCTTCGACAAGGACGGAGATGGTGACACCCCCCTTCTCTCTCTCTCTCTCTCTCTATATATATATATATATATACATGTTTGTATTTGTGGATATGCACGGAGATCTCCATACCTTATGGAAAATCATTATGTGGCAGTTGATTGATATGTTTTGTTCAGATCTATATTCTGTTGCTGTTATTGAGCTATCTCTTTCATTTTCCGTATCATATGATTGGCTTACTATAATTAATATATCTACCTTTGTACCTTACTTGAAAAATTATGCTTTTAATTAGGAAAATGGTAAACACGATTTGATTTTGAATGAAAAGATCACATCTGATTTTATATATATTTGTATAGTTTATTAGCATGATTTCTGTACGTATATTTGCATTATTGGTGTTTGATCTTCTTATGGCGAAGTTGGGTTATTATTATTTTAGGTTTGATGGGTTGATTGATCATTTTTTAGAGCATGTCTTGTAAGATCTGTAGCAACGATGTCAAATGTTTCGGGTCGATGTGGAAATTTATTGTCGTATTAAATGATCTTGGTGATTTTGTTTGATTTTGAATATGGATTTCTTTTTGGTGTTCGGTGTTTGTTTTTCTAAATTAACTGACATCGCTCTTGGAATTGTAGCGGCTGGGGTGTTGAGTACTCTTCGTGATCAAATTGTAAATTTTCGCCTTACTAAGAACTCATTATTATACTTTTGTGCCGGATCATGACAGCCTTATCCTACTTGTTGGTGTGTCTTCCATTGAATTTGTTGTGATTTTTTTTATGTCCTAATCAATCGGAATCATTTTTTATGTGGTGATTTGGCTATGATTTTTTCACTTGACTTGGCGGATTATTTTGAACCTCCATGGTTGATGATGAGAAGCAGTCTAGTAATGGTCTTTGCCACCTTCATTTACAATCCACCGTGTTTTCTATTTTTGTTCATTTGGTAGTTAAATGTCGAGGATGCAACTTTCGTAAGTTATAAATGTGTACGTCGTATATGCTACTTTATATTCCTGTCGATTCAGGACATAAAAGTTACTTGAATTCATTTAATATTACCGTTTTACGACTGGTAAAACTAACCAGTAAGTGTTCTCTTGTTGATCTATACACCCCGCACGATCTTTTGTCATTACCCATCTTTCCTAATTCAGGCAACTCCTTGTGTCAAGATTATTGAATAGGGTAATGTTATCATTTATGAAGTTACTTATAAAATTTATATGCAGGTTGTATCACAACCAAGGAGCTCGGAACAGTGATGAGGTCGCTGGGTCAGAACCCGACTGAAGCTGAGCTCCAAGATATGATCAACGAGGTTGATGCTGATGGGAATGGGACCATTGATTTCCCAGAGTTTCTCAACCTGATGGCCCGGAAAATGAAAGATACAGACTCCGAGGAGGAGCTAAAAGAAGCTTTCCGTGTCTTTGACAAGGACCAGAACGGTTTCATCTCTGCAGCCGAGCTCCGCCACGTCATGACCAATCTCGGCGAGAAGCTCACAGACGAGGAAGTCGACGAGATGATCCGTGAGGCTGATGTGGATGGTGATGGCCAGATCAACTATGAAGAGTTCGTCAAGGTCATGATGGCCAAGTGAGGATCCCAATTTAAAAGTTTTCCTTTGAAAAAGAAAATGAAAAAAGATAAGATTTCTTGACAAGATTTCTGTGGAATTGTGTTCTGGTTCTTTGTATTTGCTTGTATGCTCTGTATTTTCCTTTATCTGCATTATTTAGCTTTGGGATTTTGGTGGTCCTCCTTTCTGAAGTTTGTCATTTTCAACTTGTGTATTTTTATGAACCTAGAAAAATTTGGAGAATTTTCATTGTCCTTGTGTTTATTAGTGATGAGTTTTTCGCCTTTTTTCTCACGCGTTAATTAGAATTACAGATGGATCATATGAATTTATTTACTGTGCACAAATAGAATGAAATCTTTCTATATGCTTTTCATGGAAATAGTCGGGATGTTTCCCCTTGAAAAGTAGCGAAAGGAAACATGGACTAAAAAATATTTCATTGTTTCCATTAATACAAAGTGCATGGACTAAAAAATATTTCATTGTTTCCATTAATACAAAGTACGTTTCAAACATAATAATAAAAGTACTGATTTTCAATTGCACACGTGTAGGCATGGATTCCTAGTTCAAAAAACATTAATACGTATATGCATATACCAAGACAGAATTTTTTACATGGTTTTTCTTTAACAAACAAAATCTAAAGAAAATCAATGTTCCCCTCAGACTCCATGTAATCGCATCGTCAAATTGGAATTGGGAAAAGATGGGATCTCCAGGCTGACAATATTAGCAGGATGATTAGTTTTCTCTTTATAAGTAAATTATGCGACTTGAACGGATTCAAAAAGTCTTGTTTGGTACACAGAAAAGAAAAAGCTATTAGCATAAAAAGCATGCAAGAAAGACACCAGCATAGAAGAGTAAAACCCTTGTTTACCAACCGTTATCTGTAGCTATTATTCCACGAGACCTGACATTTCTCTGCTATATCTGAAACACATAGTTCAACAGACACAGACAGACACTAAGGGCTTGCTTTTAGATGCTTGCTAGAAGTAGCATGGCATATACATAACATTTATCTCGGTGTCCTCAATTCTCGAAATTCCCGATAAGATTTAGTACAACATTGACCGAAGAGAAAACCTTAAGCATGAATATTCACAGCACGCGCCAAAGCAACAATTATGGGTTTTGCATAATTCGGTCAGCAACAGGAGTGTCACCTTATGAGTGGTTTATAGAGGACAACAGTTGTGTACTTTGATTGGAATCTATGGGTTAAACCGAGAGCAACCACTGACTGGGCTGCCGACCCTTTTTCTATAAAGAGATGGTTGAGCACAACATGCTGCGGCTTGTTAGGATTGTCGTCTGAATTTGGCATGTCAAGAACCGTCACGTGGAGCTGAGGTGGAACTGCCATGGGCTCCTTTGTGAAATCTTCAGTTCCCAGAAAAGATTGGCCATAGCTGATTTCTGGTGATGGTGGAGACTCAAACTCTGAAACACTTTCAACATTCTCTGGGACATTATCCTGCATGAGTCACGAATTTCATACGTTTAAGAGAGGGAAAGACTAAAACATAAAAATTCAGAATGTTTGGGAAAACTTATACGTACACATGGAAGATGAATATTTCCGCATTTATTATCTTTAATCTCATCAATTCTTTGACGCATAGCAACATATTAAAGATGAATGGAAAGATATATAGATATCTTAGTGTGAATGTATCCCTTTTAATCAAATGGCTATGGTAGGAAAGTTACACTGTGTAAGATTAATAGCGAAATAAGCATATAGGGTTATGCTCACACCTGGCAACCACAGTATCTAAACAAATTACAAATTAGCTGAGATTAACCAGAATTCGGAACATGAGTTAGAGACCAAATCTCCCCTTCTATGACCATGAATATGAATTGTGTAAAACATTAATACATATTTCTTCCAAAATTACTATCGTGCCAAATATGTATATACCTGAAATCTCCCTCTTCTACGACTATGAACAGAAACTGCGTTGTGTAAGAGAACAATCTTTGTTTTTTGCAGAGCAACGAATTAATTGACCTACTTACGTGGACATCAAGAAGGTTGCAAATATGGCCCATTTCATCTGCTACAGAAGGAAGATCTGGAATATATCTCTGCTCACCATCCACAACAAACCTGTAGTGGTACACACCGGATGGCAGGACCAGAAGAATGGAATGATCCTTACCTGATCTTTGCAGCTTTTTCCTAAATTTCAACAATAATCACATGGTATCAGGGATCACTGGAAGCACATAAGTTATGCTATTTACCACACGTCATTTATTACATAATCTTGGGTAGAGCTCACCTTGATGTCCAGTTGTCCCAAGATCCTTCCACAGTAACATCATTACCACCATAACTCCACATAATCAAAGTGGGAATTCTACTCTCAGCAGGTTCAAAAGTGCCTAAAGACTCATCATTCCACATTTGGTTGAGAAAAGGAGGGCCTTCATTTCTTTGCAGAGGAGCGACGGGATCCTGAAAAGTCACAACGATAACCCGATGCACTGGTCAAACATACATACTGGGAGCTGCCAGCTGTAATTGCTTTAGATGGTTTCAAGTTCATCATTTTGAGTATGACCCACGGTACTCAGTTCCTAAATCCTAACTACAAAGCCAAATTTTATCCTAGAATGATTTGACTTATACAGATTGAACTTCGATCAAACTTAAAGCTCCCGACAGTAAAATAACGTACGGCTACTTATCCCATTTCACAACTTAGCACGTTTGAAACCACATGACTAGCTTAGGTCAACATAAAGAAGGGAAATGCTAGCAATACATGTTTATACACATGTTCTAACACTACTAGATTTGGATCGGTCAATTATGGAAAAAGAAAAATTGAAAAATAAATTAAACTGATACTAAAAATCAGGAAGCTATCAATGAGAAAAGGGGAATGTTAGAACATGCATTCAAACAAGTTTTGCCCCCAACCCCCAACCCCAACCAAATTCGATAAAACCAAAACAGGTGATAGGGTACACCAATAGTAAAATTGATGACAAATTCGTGTAGAAAAGTTCAAAAGCATTATTTATGACAAAACAATCTATTGGCCCTGGTAGCAGGTTCACAAAGATTAGGACAAAGGGCAACGGTATATTTAACATTTGATGCATATTTATTTTGCTTTGCTGAAATCACAGTTACAAGATGATACTGATCGCCAGTTAAAATGTGACCCAACAATTATGTGCTGCTGAATCGTGTGATTTATTTTCTACATTAAAATATGAGAGAACGATTTTGAGCAAAAGAGTACCAACACTAAATTGGAAGGTCTCATCCTGGTTGTCGGGCATTATAGTAAGGACGAGGATAAACAAAAAGTCTCACTCTACCATTTCTAATGTGTGTCCAATTACAGTAGACAAAGGGAAAATCATCATTTTTCTAAACAAAAATTAGATGTGTATTCAAGATGGATCCAATGAAGGAAGTACACGATAGAGTATGTGACGGCTTAACATGCACTTGGTTTTCTTCTTGTTAAACTTTCTTCTTAGTTATGGAAGCAAAACTTCCTTGCTTTAGGAGATAATATCCTAATCAACTCATATTAGAATCTTTCACAAGATTATATAAATTGGAACATGATATGCTCCCACTCAAATATTTTCATCATGAATATAAATAAAGAAATTTATGAACCAAATGCACTGGAAAAGCAATTCAATGGAAATAAAGTACGTCATATTTACTCGTCAAAAAGCAATTAGGATATCCAAGTTCATTTCTTTTCTCAGTTACCTATTTGTATATCAGGTTTGCTGCCTCAAGGTTCGTCTATCTAATGATATCTTTAGTTTTCAAAAAGAAAATACAAGGTGCATCACATTTAAGGCACCATAAATAGCAGACATGTTGAGAGATTCCAAAAGGAGAGTGATGTTGACAAATGACTCATAAATGTTTCATAAATTGGTCAAACTTGAGATAGGCAAATAAAGTTAGACCACCTTTTTCCTTTTCTTATTGCATAGCATCATAATTTGGAATTTCTAAAGCCAAATATAAATGCTATAGGGAGAGATTTTTGCTTTTCTGCGAGGTACTAGGATTGAACTGAAAATTTCTTCTTGTTAATGTTACAATCATCCAAGAGTATCCTTCAGAATTCGACAAACACTTAGACAATAAACGTACCAATTCATTTTCTTTTTCGTTTTAATCTAGAATCTAGATTGCCTCTAGCAACCAAAAATTACTTTTTCAGTTTATGATAGAAAAGAAATTATGAGAACAATTACTTCAAATCACTCTTAATAGCAGCTCCTCAGAAGCAACAAAAATACCAAAATTAACCCAGGCAGATTTAATGCACCTTTTGCGATAACATTTCCACGAAAATTGACAAAAAATGATTCATGACTTGTCTCGATTGACAAAGTAAAGTGATGCACACATACTGCGTCTTGTATTTCATATGATAAATGAGTTTCATAGCTTTTACAGGATAAGTAGAGAAGCATATGATAAATGGCCTACAGAACAAATGGCAAAATGAGTTTCTAAGGCCCTGTTTACTAACGTGTACGTTTTTCTGATTTATGTTTTTCTATCGTGTTTTTTTATGTGTTAATGTTTGGGGTGTTTTCTGCAAAAGAAAAACCAAAACACATTTGCTAAAACTTTTTGTTTACAAAAATTATTTAAAAGAAATTTGAAATTAATTTTACCTTCCTGGGAGATTCATATAAAAATCACATCCATCGCACCCAACAAAATAAAAAACCGGAAATCACCATTATCATTTCCGAAATCATCTAGTAAAACCATCGAAATTAAAAAGAAAATTAATGAACCAAATAAGCCTATGGTGGAGGTGGTCCTCTTGGACCGATAATTTAAAGGGGAGATAGAGAGAGACTGCCCCCTGTTGGCAAGAGTTTCTTTTGTCGATTGTGGGGCTTCAATTAGGAGAGAATTAGGGTTTTGCATTAGAAAATACTGAAATTTGGTGTTTAAGGCTTTAGATATTAATTTAGATTTCAGATGAAGGAAATGGATGAGGAGTTGAGAAACAACAGAGAGAGAGAGAGAGAGAGAGAGAGAGAGAGAGTAATACGGGAAAAAGATAGAGTGAGCAGTGTAGGAAAAAAAAAACAGAGCCGAAAAGCTTTCTGTTGTTTTCACTTATCTGTTAAAGTTTATTTTTTTCGGGAAGAAAAAAAAATCATAAATAGATTCAGTAAACATTTTTTATTTCCAGTTCTAAAAATTTCGTAAACTTAAACCAAAAAACTGAAAACATAAACATTAGTAAACAGGGCCTTTAACTCCTACAATTTTTTGCAAGAGAATATGTGAGGCAAGGAAACCAACAAATGATCACTCATGAACTTCCATGGTCTAAGTAAAGCGATCTATATGTGTTGAATGTTAAAAATAACTTTTCCATTTAGACATCAAACACCCAAAAGCACAACTAAGCTGCATAGCTACTTCCAAACGTAAATAATAACATATGGTGCTCAAATATGTGGCAGGTTGGCCAAACAAAGCTACAGATTTTTCTTAAGCTCACCAGCCTTTACTTGCATGCATGTCTTTTGAATCCAAAGAGCATATCAAATAAGAAGATAATGGTAATCTCGTTTTAAAGTATCACTGTTTAGATTTCGCAACATCCATGAGCACAAGTTCATAGCTGACCTCGTTATCACTCAGGCATGATGCGTACATATCCACGAGCATTAAGCAAAAAATGTTGTCACTATTACCCACATGAAGAGCATCCAATTCCAGATAATAGTTTAAGCAAAACAAATCTACCATACAAAGTCCAAAGACTCAATAATCAAACACCCCACTCCATAAATTGTAAACAAATAAGAAAGAACATCTTAGTACTACACAGAATCTTATCATAAAAAAAAAAAAAAGAAGAGAGAACTCTTTAATCTTGATTTCCATCTCACAACCTCGACTTATTTATGGAATTCAAGTGGGTCCCACCACTGTGAATTATCTTCTATTAAGAACCCATCATTGAGTCTTAGCAATAAAATCAACCAAGAGAAATCATAATTGACAAATAATACGAAATAGTATCATTTCTTTGAACTGTTTGATACATAAACAGCCCATCATTAATGGGTTTTTAATCGTAGTATTTGAAAGAGGAAGAGAATGGGAAAAAAAAGCAAAAGCCAAAAAAAAAAAAAAGAAACAGAGAACGGATCAATCAAAACATGACAAAACCAGATATCAATGATAGAGTAATAAAAAGAGGGAATCAAAATACAGTTCACATAACCAGCACGACTAAACAAAAAAATAAAAGCACCAATCAGACACTATTTTGACAAATATACCAGTGGCAAAAACAGTAAGTCGTTTCTTCTTTCTTTTCTTTTTTTGATACTCAAATTGCCCACCAATAATGGGTCCCAAAGAGAGAATTGGGCAAAATAACTAAACGCAAAAAAGATAATGCAAAATATGAGACATCCCAACATTCTTAAATAGAAAATTACATAGTAATAAATAGAGGAAATCAAATAGAGATTCACATAACCAGCAAGAGTAAACACAAAAAACTAAAGCACCAGTGGGAATAAAAGTAAATCTTTTTTTTTCTTTTCCTTTTTTTATTTTTTTTGGTGCAAAGTAACAAAAAAAAGAACACCTTTGTAACACTAATACCACGCAAACTATACATTTTAAATTTTGAACTATAGCGGCAATAGATATTGGAAGCATCTGAAAGAATTACCTCATGTGTCCATCTACATGTAAATCTTTTCAAAATAATATAATAGCAAATAGCAAGGGAAACCAAAAAATGGATGTAAATTATATTGTTTTTCTTGGTATTGTATCACAAATAAGAATATTAAACTGCTAAGTATTTTTCTTTTCCAAATGTTTTGTACATTACACGGCAATGACCAGTATGCAGTATTCTAAACATATACTAAAATTCATAAGGTCTAAAAAAGAGTTATTTTTTGAAACATAAAAATTTGAGAGTTGAAATGTGAAAAGAAGTATACATGACAAAAGTACAAGTAAGGGTATAATATATTGGGAGAAATTTACCAAAATGAGTAAATTTTCAAAACTATCAATCAAAATGAGAAAGTTTTGAAACTATTTAATAAAAGATGCCATTTTTTACTCAAAAGACAAAAATACCCTTAGAATTGATTTGTTTGTAAATTACTCTTTACTATAAGTAATAAATTAAAATTTAAACTTATTTTAAAATAAGTTTAATTCAAACTTATTAATATAATAGAAAGTTTTTTTTGGGGGGGAGGGGTTAAGTATAGTATAGAGATTATTTACTTTTAACTAAAATGTTATAAGAAGATATTTTGCAGTAACCTTTTCATTTTGAAAAACAGCAGTAATATTGTTTCATTTTCTGTATGACTTGCTTGAGATAGTTCAAATGGAATAACAAAATAAATACAAGTTTAGAATTTTAAACTATGTAATATTAGTTAATTCACGAACTATTATTTTTAACATCCATATGTACGCATAATTGAAATTTTTTCTATTTATAGAATTGATACATAATTTAATGGAAAACACCCCTTTTTTTGACACATTCCATTAAAACACATATAACTCATATTATTTTGTTGTTCCCAATTTAAATTTTCAAAAAAATACTTTTAAATTATAATATATCATATTTTTAGGGACTTTATAATATAAAAATATTCTATACCAAAATTTGAGAACATAATTTTAAGTAACATATCATATTAAACCCGTCCGCATAAAAAAAAAACAAAAAACTTGTCCTATATTTTACTAACTTTCCCCATACAATATTGCTCCACTTAAACTTGAGAAATATTTGTCATATTATGATTTAGAACTCACTATTGATTAAATATTGTACATGTATATTTATTTTTAATAATTCTTGTCCTGAATCAAGGGGGGTCAATTGCCCCCCATTGGCTCTATGTAGATCCGCCCATGTGTATATTGATCGCAATACGTAACAAGATTTGATATCAAGAACAAATATAGAGAACGATACGAAAAGATGTTAATTTTTAGGCAATGGGGTATTTTGTTCATTACAAAAAAGATAAATGGTAATTCGAATATAAAAAGTTAAAAGTGATTTATTTTGGTAAATAGTTTTAAATATTTTATATTTTAATTTAAAAAAAAAAATTGAAAAATGACCCATTTTGATAAATTACTCATATATAGTTGGATATGGAATCAATCAATCAAGTTTAGGTAGCAACTTAACTACGCATATGCCTACTGATCAACAAGAATCATTAATTTAAGTATACCATATGCTTTTGTGTTAAACACGACAAAAGGAAGTAATTATTAAATCTACACATATAATGCCTTTTTTGGAATAAACCAAAAAGTGTGTTTATTACGGAATAAAACAGAAACATATACACGAGTTTTAATTATTTCATGGTTTTTTATAAGAGAAGGTTTTCTCATATTAAATAAATATATAAAAAATGTTGTTAATTGATGTCAACTAAGATCCAGTTTTCTATTACAAATATGCATAAATAATAATCAAAATAAGTTGAAGCGAAACAACATCGACGTGGAAGTCATTTAAAAAACGACACTAACGGCAAGAAGTTTCAATAATTGAAAAAAAAGAAAAATTGAACTGAGAAATGTATCATTTCACTTCGTTTAACTTATTGGGAAAAAAATTAAGGACAGCTGTTTTATAGTAAGAAGAAAACAGTTCAAATTGTACGTATTTTAATATAAAAAACATTTTTTTTTCATCATTAAAGTCATTATAAGATGTACCAAACTTTTAATGTGTATATATATATATATAGATATATATATTTATTTATCCAATTAAGGACGATGTCTTAATCGTTGTAACAAACTCAGCTAAAAAGTAAGAAAAGCGCCATGGAATAACCAAATTGTACGTATTTTAATATAAAAAACATTTATAAGAATAGCTGTTTTAGTAAGAAGAAAACAGTACAAATTGTACATATTTTAATATAAAAAACTTTTTTTTTTTATCATTAAAGTCGTTATAAGATGTACCAAACTTTTAATATATATATATAGATATATATTTATTTATTTATATATATATATATATATATATATATTTAAAGACATATATAATGCGATTTAGTCTGGTTGGATTTGGTTTAGTTAATGCGGATTGGTTTGGTTGGATTTGGTTAGGATT
>MKEJ01041218.1:0-12586 GCA_001753735.1 Embelia ribes
GTACATTGGCATACTCATATATGGCATATGAATCATTACATTATGATTTATTTGTGGAAAATTTTGGGTGTTGAAGAACAAGTGCATTAGGGAATGCTTGAGCCTTTTCCTTTCTTTTCGGAATTAGGTCAACTTTTCCAGAAAAATCTTTGTGATATTTGTGATTTTTATAATTCAGACCTATGATTCTCGGATCCAAGTGGCAATGCAAGATGGGGTTTCTCGGACCCATTTGTGAAAGACCTTAGTTCCAATTTTTGTGAGTCGCGGGAAATATTTGTAATTTGTGAAAATATTGTGATTTATGAAACATTTGTGATTTTGTGAAAGTGAAAAATGGGGGATTGCATAGCATGTGTCATTCGGCATTACATGAGCATACATATCATGTAGACATTTAAATTCCTTTTCAGAGTTATATAACTAATTTGACCGTGCAAATTCCATTCTTCTCTCCTATTTGGGTTGTGACATTTCAGGTTTGGATGTTCATGCAAATTTGGGGGTACGGCCTTAGACCATTGAGGTTTTACGTCGACTCTGATTTATTTTGGGAACTCATTGTTATTTTCCGAGTCAAAGTTAGTTAGTATATTGTTTTGTGCATTTATTTTGTGTGAGCCATAAGATTCATGTTAGATTTTTTGTTGTTTATTTCATTTTTATTTTGCTAATGCACCTAACTTAATCGTGTATGCACACGCAACATGGGATGATAGCTGTAATTATATATCTATATTTTGTGACAGGACTATTGTAACTATTTTATTCATATTGAATATGAAATCAAGTTGGGATTTATTTGTGTTGTGAGATTACGTAGTTAGTATTGTGTTTGGTTATGAGATGGAAAATTTTATATTTTATATTGTGGATTATGGTGGAATTATTTATAGGATCAAGTCCCCAAATTTATGGGAATTCCGGGCGTGACTGGAAGTTAGGGCTTCTCATTGAACTTATCGAGGAATTGTGCACTAAATTTTAGGTACGGTTAGAATTTACTGTAATTGTGGTTAGAAACACAAATTTTTGTTTGATTGTGTTCATGAGTTGCAACTATGTGTTTTTGTGCCCTAATGTGTAGTAGACTTGAATTAATATGTGAAGTGGAATGCATAAAGTCCAATGCATAATTTAGACATTATAAAAATAATTGTTATTATTTTTTATCTTCAATTTTATCTAGAAAACTATTATAGTATGTGTTGTATCTTCAAACGCAATTCCGTAAAACGTAGAATGCTTCTACATGTGTCTAGGATGGAATACAAGTCGTTTCGGATATTTTGGCACCAAAATTGATAAGAGGTGGGCTCTAGGCATACTTGATTAGTATGGACATATTCAATAAATATATTTTTGTAGTATGGAGTACTATAGTCTTCTCGATTTGGAATATGTATTTTGTAGACAAAGCTTTTGTCATTTATATAAGTTAATTATCTTTTTGTTGGACAAGCTTATCACTTGATGTATATATAACCAAGCTCGGAGGTTGGTTTGGGGCTTTTATGTTGAGTAATGCTTAGGGTGACCAAAATTATAGACCAAAGTTAGGGACCAAATGACATGACAGTCTAATCGGCATTCCAAATCAGATGTTAATTTATTTATTAAATGACATGGCAGCTGATTTGGAGTGCTAATTAGATTGCTATATCATTTGGTCCTTAATTTTGGTCTATAATTTTGGTCAACCTAGTATTACTCCTTTTAAGTTGTACATATGTATAATGACAATATTGGGTTTTGATGAAGTTTGTTGTATATGTATAAATGCAAATGTTGGAAGTTTGAATGTAGTTGGGGTTGTGGAAGTGGAAATGGTTGTACTTGTATTTCTTTCTTTTATTTTTTCTTTGTCCTTTCTATTTTCTATTTTTATTTCTACTTTTCTTTCTTTCCTCGTGGCCCCAGGTTTGGGGGGCAAATTCGGGACGAGACATGCGAGATGCATTTTAATTTGTCAATACCCACTTTTAGCATCAAATTTACTAAATTTTCAGCATTTTTGGACACTATTAATTAGTTCTTCCTTAATGGAAATGTAATATCTATCTAATACCATATTATCGTTTAATTTTTTACAATTAATTACCATTTTAGATTTTTTCCTTTTTAATTCAACGTGATTTCTAGTCATAAAGGCTACACTACTACGAGGACTTGTGCTTTCTCTAATCAATTTTTTACTTAATAGTTCTTGTATTTGTATTTCAATTTCTTTTTTTCCTCTATATTATATTTTATTGGGGGAACTCTAATAATTAACTTTTTATCTATCATTTCTAGTTGACAAAATTCTTTATCATTTTTCCATAATTTTAATGGATCTTCGCTAATGTTCTTTTGAATCTTATTTTTTTCTTCATCGTAAACTTGGTGAAATTAGATTTTTTATTTAGATATTCTCACCACACTACTCGCTATTTAACAGTATTTATTCAACCGATGTTCTATTTTTACTTACGTATTGCAAAGCCTGTTTTAATATAATATTGGATGGTTTTTCATCCTTCAGTTTTGGTTAATACAATATCATCTAGGTATTGTATTAAAAGGTTATACAATCATAGAAAATTATTGCCAAATAAAATATCATGACCATTATTTGTTCCACCATAACCAGTTTCTCATAATTTTCGTATTATGAATATTTCTCCATTAATTTCAAATTATAATTTTGTAGCTACTCTGTTATTTTGAATTCTAGTTCCTGCAGCACTTATCATATTATTCTTATTTATTGTGTTTGTTAATATTCTTCGAGAATGACATGAGTTTTTGTCTGGCAAAATCTTGCTCCACTGTTAACGTATGCATGCAAAGTGTATTGTTTATAACCTAAAATGTTTAACCTCAAGCTTATATAGGTTCAATTTTCACTTGCTTTTAGCATGTTTGATTCTTTGTATTTGAATTCATTTTCTTCAATTATTAAATATTATTAGTCTCTTTGTAGATAAGTTCACTAATAGTTTTATACCCAATTATTTGTCTACTATTTTGATTTCTCGAAACAATTGGTTATTTTTGCTTATCAATTCTTTGAGTTATTATTAATGAGTCATCTTTAATTTCTAACTTGCAGCCTCATTTTCTGTCATATTCTAGTTATATTTCTTCTAATAACCATTTTTTGGGTATCTCAGGATCTGTGACTGCCAATCTTTGAGTTACTATTCTTAGTTCATTAATGTTTTCTCTTTCAAATATTTCTCCTTGAGTTAGTACTTCTCTTAATTTAGGATTGATAGTATTTTGCAATTTATATACAATTCACCATTGGATACTTAACGTTTTCAATTCTTCCAACATATCGAATTCACTTGTTTTTATTATTAATATTAATGCTTTAAGGGCATACATATCTTTTAAACTTACTGTATATTGTGGTTGTACTTTAAAATATATTGGACCATTTACATTATTAATCTAAATTCCTCCAATTATCCTATTTTGTAAAGATCTAAATTTGCTATTTGTTATGACTGAAATTATACCTACATCAATTCTTTTTATAAATAAAGGATTTATACCAAATTGGATCACACCAAAATAAATATATTCATACTTTATTTTTTCTTTTAAGATTTTATTATTTAGCAATGGTATATGTACTATCATATACTCGCATCTTTCTGGTGTGCAAGTGGTTTCAAACTGGTTAACAATATAATTTATTTTATTTTCAAATATAGATGTTTTGAATATTTATTTACTTCCCATCATTGGCATTTCCCAATTGAGATATTCTAGTATATTAGGATTTATAATCTCTTCGCTAGAACTCGTTTCTCTTTTACTCATTAGATCTCTCATATTTATTAGGGACTCATTTTCGTTCATCTTGATGTTCATTCCAAAATATTCTTCTTTTTCTATTTTGGATTCACATTAAGATTATATTGTTTCTACGGCATATATTCATTATCATAATCAATTTCTTCTAGGAGTTCAAGTTCAAAATTTTCTTTTATTTCCTCTCAAAATTTATTATGCTTATTATTTTCTTTATTTTTTCATTGTGAACATTCATCGGTGCAATGTCCTGACTTTTTACAAAACTAGTATTTACAAATTTTCTTTTTTCAAGTCAATTTTTTTTTCCTTATCAAGAGATTAATTATTAATTCGCATTTTGAAGTATCTTTTTCTTGTATTATTTGTTTTATAAACCTATATTTTTTATAAGGTATACAAGTACTAAATTTTTTCTTAATAAACAATTATTTTTCTTTGTCTGTGAGTAGCATCCTCATTTCGGTAAATTACTCAGCAAACTCATCTTCTCCGGTATAATATCCAATAATTTATTTTGAATACCCCCAAAAATTGTTTTTGTAACAAATATATACTCTTTCAAAAATTAATTTCCCATAATAAACTCAACGGAAACACAGTCAGAAAAGGAAACATTTCCTAATGAAGGCGTAGTCGGTCAGCCTAAATTCCTATTCACTCTCATCCTCAATTAGTTGCTTGATCTCCAAGTTCAAATACCCCATTCCTCAATTAGTTGCTTAATCTCCAAGTTCGAAAATTCACTTACATATCTTTCTCTATAAATACTCACATATATGTATCTCCTTGTCTTGTTCACGACTATCTCTGCCCCACGTTATATATAGCACACTAAACTTGCAGTGTTAGCCTTAGCCCTTAGAAGTAACTAGCCAAAACCTTGAATTCAGCCATGACTAGTCCCACGAGGAAGAGGGGACCCGAAGAAGGTGAAAAGCTGGGAGATGCCCAGTCCGCCTCCAAGTTCTTGATCACCGAAGACAAACCGATCCCAGCCACTAAAACCAAAGACGTGTACTCATGCAAGAAGTGTAACAAGGAGTTCAAGAGTCACCAAGCCCTCGGGGGCCATCGGGCCAGCCACAACTTCAAGAACCCTAAATTGGTCAGTGCTGACTTGGCGCTGGGGCCCGTATCAAGGGAATTGCACGAGTGCCAGATTTGTCACAAAAAGTTTGACGTGGGACAAGCGCTGGGTGGCCACATGACGAAGCACCGGTCTAGCGGCATGCAAAAAAAAGCGAAATCTGAGTCGTCCAAGCAAAACCCAGTTCTGGAAAACATTACTACCTCGAAAAGCGATTCAAACCTTAGGGAGAAGTCCGTGGGAGACAAATCAGGGTGCAACTTCTCAACTCTTGTCACGAGGGATTTCTTCCCAACGGAGCCGTTATGGGTTAGGGCCGAACCGGTGGAGTTGATGCCAGTATTGGAGAGGGCCAATTGTTGGCTGGATTTGAAATTGGGAATTTAGGACTGATCGCTTTCCCCATTTTCGGATTTTGGGGTTTGGATATTGGTTATGGTTTTGAGTTCTGGTTGATCAAGATTGTTAGTAGTTAATAGTAGATTATTCTTTTGCTAATATTGATTACCTGGCTAATTGGAATTGGGATTTTTGTGCTTGGATATTTGTTCTGTTTTTGAGTTTAAATACCTGATTGGTCAAGATTCTTAGTAGTTAATAGTATGTTATTCTTTTGCTGATATTAATTTCCTCGCAATTGTCTGATTAAAAGAGTTTGGCAGTTGTAATATGATTTTCTTGAATATGCATCGGAAGAAATCAAATAGCTTTAATTTCGTTTTAATGCAGTTTTGATGGAGTGCAATTTCTATCCTAATTGAAGTTTTATTTTGTGATTAATTGTGCAAGAATTGTACATTGATCACATCAAGGCCGATTAATAATCCTAATTTTGATACGTGATTAGTATTAAAAGTCTGGTTAAGCAAAATTTAATGAGCTAAGCATTTGTCACGAACAGCAAAGGTGTAAACTTTGAGAAAACGGGGAACGAGCCTCAAAGGAAGCTTGAAAGCTAGTTCAGAAACACTTGACATAATAGATATTTGTAGTCTTTCATTTAAGGGCCTGAATCATGTTCTGTTGTTCACGACCTAAACGACGAAATTTTGTGCATCGTGTTGGGCGGTCATTGAGTGTTTCTAAGCTTGTTGTAGCTCGCGAATTGCCGGTTGAGGTTGAAATACTTTCCCTGATAGTTTTCTCCAACTTGTTACAACGAATTAAGATTGTAAATTATCCATAGAAGAGATTGAGATTGTCTTTAGGTTTTTCTGATAGTACTTATTTATTTTTCACCTTTAATGTGAACCATTGAAAAAACTTATTATAGCTTCTAGAGATTCTATAAATATTATTCGTAATTTTTGTAATGTACCAAGAATCAAACTAATAATCTACTCTTGGACTATATACATTTTTTAGAAAAAAAATTCAATCTATTACCTCTAATCTTTCAATTATATCTGTTTTCAAATCAACGTTTACACTTATTCAATTAGTGCGGCAATATTTGGCTTTGCGTAGCAATTTAGTATCTGGTCACTAAATTCATCAAAAATCTCATTAGAGTCTGTCACTTCTTTCCCTTGTAATCCCCAGGGAGAGGAAGTTATGCCAAATAATGGAAAACATAACCCAGAAAATTTATGAGAGTGAGGGGAAAAAAAAAGATTTTAGCCGTTAATAATTGATGGTGTTTTGCATTAAAGAGATTCCGAGATGTTCGTTTCACTGAGTGCCACAGGTAGAGTTAAAAAGGGAGCCATGTGACCTCACCAATGAAAAATCAAGTTAATACTTGATTGATATAATTTTCAAACGATCACGATAATCTCTGGGCAATTTATTATGCGATTAATGTTTGAATGTGGATCTCAGCTCTAAAAATCTCTTCTCTTTGTTAATGTTTTTGAAAGATATCTTTTTGTTTGGGCTAATGTTGTAATGAATTTGATCTATTTTTGTGTTTTGAATTGATAATTGAGTTGGGTTTTATCGATTTTTGGGAGATTTTGTTTTTGCAGGGTGTAATTCAAGGTTTTACCCTGGCATAACTAATCATCTGCTTCGCAACTGCAATAGGGTTTGTTGAATTTTTTTATTTTCATGATGCTTTTCATTGTCAATTTTTTTTTTAAATCAATTTGTCATATTAATCATTGTGATTTTTTTATGAAGTTGGGATCTTAAAAGGGAAACCGTGCTGAAGATCATTTTAGTCATTAGTCCTCTTGACTATTAATCCTCTTCCCGGATTGGTTAAACTCGAAATTTGTTACACTGTTGAGATCGTACTAACGAGGACCTACTATGTTTGGACCCCAATCGATTTTCTAGTTTCCCAGAATAATGCATTGACATTTAGACCCTTCCCCCCACCCCCACATTTTCGATTCCTGGCTCCGCCTCTGTTTTATAGATCTTTAAGCTTTACAAATATCTATAGATATGAAACTAGACCAGTAGATACTCTCCTCGTGGGATTGCACTCTTTTTACGGCCTTCGATGATTTGGGTTATCCCAAATTTTTTCTCGGAGTCCCATATTTATACCCCTAGAGACTTAAGCATTGATTTCGTGAATCATTCGCTTTGATATCCTCATGCAGTCTTTTCAGAACAATTCCGAAGCTTCCTCGCGAATGGTTTGCAGATCCCAATGAAGCAGAGCTACTTCCAAACAAGAAAAGAGCGATTCAAACGCCGAATAACAAGCTTAACACAGAAATTCCAAGACAATTTACGGACCGATTATTTGAAAGTGAGCAAAATTGACCCTTTAACTTGACCGAGCACAACGGTTTTTCCTGTGGATATAGCCTCAGATGACTTGAAACTTTCAAGTCAAGGTATTAAAGAACAATATAGAAATGATGGCATGTTTTGTATTATCCTTTACGCGGGTATTTTAATGGCCAAATTTTCTTTTTGATTATAAAAAAAAATCAAGAAAAATAATGAAAACTAATATATATATATTTCTAAGAGCAAACTCCACTTCCATTGAATTTTTCCCTTCAAAATCCCAATAGATATTCAAAAAGCATTATGTCCAATATACAATAAAAGTTCAAATTTTATTTTATATTTCTTTAAATTATTAAAGTTATCCCTTTAAGGCCAGTTTTGTCGTCATTTGATAAATTGCCTCCAAATTGATTAACTTGTATTGAAAATTAATTTGAAGAAATAAAAAGAAAATTGAGGGTAAAAAACCTAAAATAATTGAACAAAATACATGATCGATGGTAACTCTAAACAAAACAAAAATGGAAAGAAAAAATCAGAATTAAAAAATAAGTAAACCAAATAAGAGTAGTAACAGAAATAACGCAATGAACCGAATATTGCTAGGTAATGTACTATCAAAGTAAAGTTTTCTTTATATTATGAATAAAAGGCTTTTTAAAAAAAAAAATAGTAATAGTAATAAAAGTAATAATAAAAATTCATATTATTTTGGTAAACTATCCCTCTTTTCACAAGCATGCATATTTTAGAAATTATTACAACATAAATTCTTAATATTTGAAATAAAATCCAAAATTCACTAAATTATAACATATGATCATTTTTAAAATACCCGTGCATAACACAAGAAACACTCTAGTTTTCTATTAAAACATTTTGGTTTCAGTAATATTAAATAATATTTTATAAAAAAAAATTAAGACTAGTAAAATGGGAAAAAGTGAAAATATTGTAATTTCGAGGGTATATCAATCGTCCCAAATAATTTCCTAATTACTAATCACTGAGATCGTAATTTTTAACTTTTGTAAACTGATTGTTAAAAAAATCCAATATAATTTCCAAATAATTTAATTTTAAAACCCAAAAAAAATAATAAATTAAAACAAACTTATCTCTTCCAAATATATATTTCCATAACAAGCTCCACATCTAGAAAAGTGGGAACGCCTCAGAAAAGGAAATATTTCCTAATAAAAGTCCTACTCTATAGTCATGGATAAGTAAATCCTTCTCAAACACCCCATATTTCCTAATAAAATCCTCAATTAGTTGCTTAATCTCCAAGTTCGAAAATTCACTTACAGTGTTAGCCTTAGCCCTCATTATATATCTCCTTGTCTTGTTCACGACTATCTCTGCCCCACGTTATATATAGCACACTAAACTTGCAGTGTTAGCCTTAGCCCTTAGACGTACCCAGCCAAAACCTTGAATTCAGCCATGACTAGTCCCGCGAGGAAGAGAGGACTCGAAGAAGGCGAAGAACTGGGAGATGCCCAGTCCGCCTCCAAGTTCTTGATCACCGAAGACAAACCGATCCCAGTCACTAACACCAAAGACGTGTACTCGTGCAAGACATGTAACAGGCAGTTCAAGAGTCACCAAGCCCTGAGGGGTCATCGGGCAAGCTACAACTTCAAAAATCCTATCTCGGCCAGTGCTGACCCTACACCGGGGCCTGTGTTGAGGAAAGTGTACGAGTGCCGGATTTGTCACGAAAAGTTGGACTCAGGACAAGCATTGGGTGGCCACATGACGAGGCACCGGTCTAGTGGCAAGGAAGAAAAGGCAAAATCTGAGTCGTCCAAGGAAAAAACTGTTTCAGGAGACTTAATTATCTTTAAAACCAAACTGATTTGTGGGGAGAAATTTGCAGGAGATGAATCGAGGAGCGATAGCTCAACACTTGTCACGAGGGATGCCTTCCCACGTGAACCTTTACGGG
Organism: Embelia ribes; assembly: GCA_001753735.1. Lineage (NCBI taxonomy): Eukaryota > Viridiplantae > Streptophyta > Magnoliopsida > Ericales > Primulaceae > Embelia > Embelia ribes. Next base: position 9,537 of record MKEJ01041218.1, read on the forward strand.
TCCAAGCTGTACCGTCGGATATCTGGCCGTCATTGGAAGGGGACGATCTTGATCTGGATTTGAAAGTGGGGCCCTAGGAGATTGTTAGTAGTTAATACTAGTTTATTCTTTCGTTAATATTGTTACTCGACTGCTAGGAATTGCGATTTAAAGAGATTTTTGCTGGTTGTGTGTTGGAAGGAATTAAATAGCTTGAATGTGTTTTTTATTGCAAGTTCGGAATTTCATTTATTGGACATTTGGATTTCGTTTTACTACAAGTTTGCTAACTCCTTTCTTGATTGAGGAATTTTAAGGGTGGTTATGGTTTTCTTTTGCAGTTTACATCTAGAAATATGGTTTACTATTAGTTTGTTACTCCTCGGCAGTTTTTTTAATGGATGAGTAATGACACGAGTACAAACAAATATATAAATTAACACTCGTAAGTTATAATCATATCCATCGATTGTAAATCTATCTCGAATTCTTTAGCATTCCGAAGATGCTTGTTACCAATGGGAACAATGTTTTAAGAAGAGCTTGTTGCACCACAATAATAATATAGTTAGTTGCTTGTTTAAGTTAAGCGTTGTGATTTACTTGTTTTTTGGTATGCTTAACATTTTACACACTGTCTTTGAGATCGATTGTATATCCAAATTAAATTTTGACTACTTTCTTTGGGGATGAGCTATTTCCTTGAACTGGCCTTGAAAGCATGTTCACAAACTGATTATTGATGCAATGTAGTATAAAAAGAAGATTATTTATACGTTTGGAAATTGTTGAATCGAGGGCTTGAAAACTTAATGTCTAAAAGTTTTATTCAACTCGCTACAATGAGGTCTAAATTTTATAACGTGATGAGATTTCGAATGATTGGCTCTTAATACTTGTTTTTAAAGCACCAATCAAATCGCTTAATATTTTTTTATACTCATTCATGGTCTCACAACTTCTTTTTTTTTTATCAAATTGAGGAGTATTTCAAAAAAGACAATTCACGGGCTAATTGTTATTTTGAATTAAAAAAAAAAAAGAAGCTAGTTTATTCTTTTGATTTGTAGGCGTGACAGTGGCAGTAGTAATGACAGTATTCACCACCGTCAGTTCCCTTCATTGTGCCCCATTTTATGTTCTGTTGTATTTTTTGTTTCAATTAAATAAATTAAATATCGTAATATAAAATGAATATTAATACCATACACATATTCCAAGTATGAAAACAAATCAGTCAATATTGTTATTATACAATTTTTTATATTTTCAACTTATTAGTTTTGTTAAGTATAAAAATGAAAACTAAATATTATATTGCTTTCTAACATAAGCTTTTCTAGTTGCTGGATTTGTAAAGGGATTAGAAGTTAATTTACAAGTCATAAGTTAATTTATTTAGAATTTTAAAATAAAATAAAAAAACAAAAGGACATAGGAGCTACACAATGAAGGAGTAGAGTATCCAACATCATTTACAAAAACTTCATATATAAACATTTTAGTTTGACAATGAAGTGTACACAAGTTAAGTTGAGCTTTGCAGTGCATGTGCTCGGCTCAGCCAAAAAGTAACTGGCTTGAGTATGAATCGGTCCTAGGATTACAAATGAGTTGAGTTGAGCTGAGCTGAACCGAGCCCTGACCAGTTCAAATTTGGCTAGTTTGTTTAATTAGATGGTGTGCTCAGACTAGCCTCATTTATTTAATGAGTTCTAATTTTTGTTCGGGCTCGGAGGCTGTTCATAAACATTTTGGTTCTTTTAAATCGAGAGATGCTACGTATTATTTATCAATTAAATATTGTATCAAATATTATTAAATTGAATCGTTAATTAATGACCACATATTAATTGATATATTAAATAATTACGATATTGTATAATTTTTTCAACTCAATCTTATAAATACGAAGAGGTAAAGTTTTATTAAAAAAATGCATCATTCAAGTAATAAGACAACTTTTTCTTAATTTATTAGATTCAGTATAAATTATATCTGCCAATATACGTAAATTAACACCTCTTATTTGAAATATATGTATACAAATACATGAATCAAACGAGTCTAAGTCCTTAATGAACCGAGTCAGAGGTTGTTCAAACTCGACTCGATTATCTAACTAGTCCATTTTATTATTCAGTCCCGGCTCATTTATTAAATGAACGAGCTTAATCCGTAAGGAGATCATTTGCATCCCTACTCGGTCCGTAAGGATTGGAGCAGAATTCGAGCCAATTTTTTATCAAGCTCAACTCAAATAGTTCGCAAGCTGATAATGAGTCATTTAATTTGAAGCCATTCTACTTATTTTGAGGTTCTTATTGATTTTTTATTTGAGAAATGATAGTATCACCCAAAATATTTATCCGATTCACATATTCACTGACCTGATAAAAAAAATCTTTGAAATTTGATTAGTTTTTAGATGTATTGCATTTATTATTGGATCGAAGATTCCCATTACCATGTTAGTAGATAAAGAAAATGAGTAAAAATTTTGGGTGGATATAACATTGCTCCTTTTATTTATATTTCCTTCTACTTTTATGCAAAGTTTTGCAAACATGTTTAATGGCAAAAGCGTAAAATTGCTAATGATATGTTTGATAATTTGGGGATAAAATTTGATTTCGAAAGATTGAAAATATTTTTGGTGACATTTTGATATTATTAAATAATAGAGGCAAATTAATTTTTGTCGAGAGATTTAATATTTATTTAAAGGTAGACTTTTATTCCACCTTCCACAAATTATTGCCCCATTTGACCAAGCACACAGTGTTAGATAATGGTCAAAAAATAATATTTGAAAATTAGAATAGAGGAAAAAAGACGCAAGATACCTCCATTAATCCATGGTTAATAGTTGTCATTTGTAAACTTAAAAGGCAACAGGGGTAAATCATCTCATTTTGCAATGATTAGATAGTTTCAAATTAAAAGTGAAAAATTAATTTTGGACGTAAAATAAAAATAAAAATTAGAGTCTATTGTTTATGGAACAATGGAGTATTTATTATATTAAATACATGGCATACACATATACGTATCTAACTCTATTATAAAAG
>MKEJ01041223.1:0-21142 GCA_001753735.1 Embelia ribes
GGAATGCAATAATTGTTTTTATGGATTATAATAATTGTTATTTATCGTTTAGAGGAAAATTGAAATTTTCATTTGAATAATAATAGTAAATAATTAAATGAAGATTCGATTTTTTTTTGTTACAAAATTATGAGAAAAGTAAACCAATACTAAGTTTCAATTGCAAATACTACTATTGAGATTTAACTAAGTGAATAAAATAATATTTTTCATTATACATTAAGAAATAATATTTTTTTCTAAAAATTAAATCTTATGAAAAATACCACGTATACGTTACGTGGATCTAATAATTTAAAAGAAGCTAGATTAAGTCCAATTTGAACCATTATACGAATCATTCCAAGATTTTGACGGGTTTGAAAATTTTAGAACACAATAATTTTTGTCAAAATTGAGGAAAATGGCCAATATAATAATAATTAAAAAAAAAAAGGCACATGACGGGTCAAACTCTCTTGCATACATGCGAGTTTCGTGACGGTGTTGCACCTGGACCTTAGAATTTTCATTAAAACAAATATACTAGTTGGAAAAAAATGAAAAAAATATTAAATATTAAAATTTAAAAGTCGTACGGAACATGGTACACCCTTTTTTTGATATTTGGTCCTACTCTACCCAATAAAAAATGGGGTCAAATTACACTATGCCCCATGAGGTTTCTAAATATTTTAGAATACCTCTCAAACTATCTAAAATTCTATACTCTTAAAAGTTTTATATATTTTGGCTGGTCCGATTTATTGCTCTTTCCGTGTGCCTATTTGGTTTTAGGAGGTTGGTTCACTGGTACAACCTTTATAACTTTATGGAATATTAATGGATTGGTCAATTCCTATTTGGAGGGCTGTAATTTTTTTAACGGTTGCAATTTATCCCGAAACAGGCACATAAGAAAGGAGGTGCTAGTAGAAAAGCGGTTTATAACCTCGCAATTTTCTGTAAAAATAAAGTAAAAAGTTTGAAAATTTTAGGATTAATTTTTATTATGCACAAAAACCACCCCTCTTCATCCCCGGTAAACCTTTTACATTCATCTAAATGACTTAATCTCCTTACCTAAAAAATTTGGTCCATTCACTACCCTCAAAGTTTTATAGCTAAGATAAAAGTCTGCTTAACTATCACCAATGACCCCTATATTACCCAACTGCCCTAGAACTATCACACATTATCGAGTATTTTGATTTTTAAAATTTGTATTGTACAATTTTATCCATTAAATGTAATGGTCTTTCTCTAAAAGTAATATCCCTAATTATTTGCTTTGACGTAACTAAATAAGGCAACAAAGTGCTGGGTAATATTGTGTTTTTACATGTAAGTTAAATGTGTATTGTGGTTTGGGGGAAGTGCACTTTCAGATAACCAAGGGAGTAAATTGGAAAGTTTAAAACCTCATGGGACAAAGTTAATTTACTCTAAAAGATAAGGTGGTGATCAACGAACTAGTTCACTTTCTCCTGTTAAAATAGTCAGCTCTTTTTTTTTTTTAATCTAACATCTTTGTAGAAAGTCCCGACGAATTTTATCCACTTTTTATTTTAAGTTTATCCTTAATTTTGTAACTTTGAAATATAAGTTATCATATCCAAAATTATAAATTAATTAATTTTAACTTACATATTTTTTATTAAGAAATAATATTTTATTTTTAAAAATTTAGATTGATAATTATCAAAAAACAAAATTTAAGCAATTTAAAACAAAATTATGAATATTAAGGAATTATAACATACAAATACTCACATATCTACCAATCTTAAACAAAATATTTAGATATCATATTAATTCTCAATAGTACAAATTAGTGTAAAGAGCTTGATAAAAGTATTTCGAAATTTATATATAATCATACTTAAATTTTTGATAAATGATAATTAAAACTCTTATATTTTTATTAAAAATGATTCAAAATGATTTTATTTTTTTCTCTTATGTTAGTATGTAATATTTTGTTAAATTGTATTCACTCCATTCCTTTTTAATTATTATTTTAAGCTAAAGTAAATGAAATAAGAAGATCATTAATAGGCCTAAATAATATTTTATTTTACTATCCTTCAAAATATATCACTCTAATCCATTAATAAGGATAAAATTATATATATATATATATATATATATATTAATTTTTAAATGAAGTAGAAAATAAAACCCTAGTTGTAACCATTAATAGTTTAATAATGGGAATAGTGACTCGTCAACCCACACGGCGACATGACAGTGCGCCCACAATGAAATTATTGTCGTATGATTTTGGTGAAAAAGGACCCTTGAAAATTAAAATGCTTTCTTAATGTGCTTAATTATTAATAATATTTTTCAATACTTGTTATTGTAAATTTATTTTTGATATGGAAATTTTTCGCTTCAAAAACTAATATTAGAAATCCGTTTTCGACAATTTAGTTGCTATTAGGAAACTGGTGACACCAAGGATTTATTGTACTTAATCACTTTTTACAAAATAATCTATTTATATTATCACTAGAATAATTCTGAACTTTGAAAATATGTAATAACTATAATTACATATATTTCTTAATACCTTACCAAGTAAGAAATTCTATAATTATCTATTAAAGCTCATACTCTACCCACTAAAACACCTACTAGGAGAAAAAAATAAACCTAATATAAGTTACTTATTAATTTAATTAATTTATTGTCATATTCAAATTTTTCTATATGAAAAGTCAGAAACGTGGGACTGTGGGCCCTTCTAGAACACTCAAATTGCATGTATTACGCACTTAATTAGCCATTACCAAAAGTATTATATGGTTGAATTATATGATGGAATATGTTATTTGTCGCTAAGCAGGTCAAATTTGTACATGTTGGAAATGAATGGTAAATTGTTTGTTCACCAATTTTGTCATTTAGTTTTTATGGGAACATAACTACATAAGTAGATGTATGTTGAATTTTAATAAAATTTTTATCAATTGTACTGAATATAAGTTATATATATGATGTAAACGAATCTAGAAATTGTGTCGATACCGTAATTGATAAAATTTGTTCACCATTATGTCACCTCATTTAGCCTAACTTTGAATTCACATTTTTATATTTGAGCCGAGCCGAGCCGAGTCCTGATCTGTTTAGGCTCGACTCGTTTGTTTGGAGGATGTGCTCAGACTTGACTCGTATATTTAACAAGCCCTATTTTACTATTCAGGTTCGGCTCATATGAGCCCGAGCCTAGCCGAAACTTATTCATGAACATTTTGGTTTTATCCATTAAATAGTAAAATAAATATTATTAAATTAAATATTTTATAGAATCGTCTACTAATAACTACATAATAGCGAATAAATCAAATAATTATGATATTTTATATTTTTTTCAACTCAATCTTATATATACGAAGGAATAAAATTATTTAAAAAATATATCAAGGACAAGTTTTTCTTAATTTATTAAACTTAATAGGAACTATATGTATTTATGTATATAAACTAATACCTCCAATTTAAAATATATGTATATAAATACACAATCAAAAGAGTCCGAGCCATTAACGAGCTGAGTCGGAATTTGTTCAAACTCGGCTCGTTTATCTGACAAGCCCTATTTTGTTGTTTAGGCTCGGCTCATCTCGTAAATGAATGAGTCCAAGACAAACCGAGCGCTTAACGAGCCTAGTCCAAACTTGTTCATGAACAGCTTGAATCATTTGTCTCTCTACTTGTTAAGCTTGATAAATATTATAACACCTGTTTCTAATAAACAATTTTTATTGTTTTAAGGGTGCTTTTTAAAATGAGCTTAGTGCTTTTAAAATTTCATCGATGATTTTCGATCATTAATTATAAGAATAATCTCAAAATTACTTGTCACATTTTCAAAATAAAAAATTTATTTTACAACCAACCACATTACTTCTCAAATCAGATATTTATTTACTCAATGCTAGAATTGCCCTCACTTTCACATTCAACTGTTAAAAGTAGATTTGATTGGTTTTAAAATAAACTAACCCTTACTCATTTGTTGCTTAACCAAAACTCAGCTAAATTTGGGCCTATGTAAATCTACTGTTGTTATGCGGACTGGGCCTAATATCGTAGGTATTGGCCCAATGAATGGAAGCCTGTCCATATAATAAATTAATACCAGCACTGCTCTAATCTGGACGGGTGCATGAAATTATTACTAATTTGATTCTTTTTTTTTTTAAAGATAATATTAAAGATTAAATCTTATTACGAGGTCCAAAAATATATCTAAAATTTTTTATACAAAAATATAAGATATCACATCGGTTTTTAAGATTATGGGGGCGGGGATATAGTTCTCCACTATTCGTAAATAACTCCAACCCTGGTGAAATGAAACGTATTTAGTGGCAAAAAGAAATACAAAAAACATTTGAAGCATCCATATTTTTTTAAAAAAATTCTGGATTATGAATCTAATGATGATTTTTGGAACATCCATAGTAAATGCTACACTTCCAAAGAAATCAAAGTGTATCAAACCAGGCCGGTAGTTGTAGCTATAGTCAATTTCAGGACGTTAAATAAAATAAAAAAATTTCAAATTATGACAGTGCGTTCTACAAAGAAAAAAGTGAAAGAACATAGCTTTTTTAATCTATATATTAATTTTTTTTATTCAACAGTCAGAAACGGGATAATAGTTGTTAGCCTATCATAACGGTCCGAATTTATTTGCAATTGCTACTAACATTTCTTGTATTTCATTTCACCCTAAGCAGCGCCGGAGTTAGGCAATGAGGTTACAATCCTTTCATAATTTAAACAAAATAAATTAATATAATATATTATTTTTAACTTTTTTTATAATTTTAATCCAACTAATATTCGGTTCCTGACCCTAAAAGAGTATAATAGGCATAGTCACGGAACAATGGCCATGATTGCCCAAAAAAAGAAAAAGGGAACAATGAACATGCCTACACGTGAAAATCCTACCTTTATGTCCAAAACAATCAACCCTAACGAAAATGTAAAAAAAAAAAATATTTATTCACTATTATCAATAGATAAACTGAAAACATGCAATATATTATGTACGATCATATGACTTGTTATCTCCTAGGTTTGAAAATATTGACATAACGTTTATATATATATATATATATATACACACATATATTGTTACGCAAAGAACAAGAAAATAAAAAAACATATAGTGACTCCCGAAGGAGGAAAAAATAATGCACTTCAACTAACCGAACAATAAAAAGAAGGGGAAACAAAAAAAGTAAAAAGAAATACTATGACCACAAATTAGAATCTGCTTGCTTTAAAAGTTTTTTTTTTTCTAGAAGTACTTTGAACTATTGATAATTTTATTTCACAGTTCTATCATGGGTTGTGTTGAAGAGTGTAAATTGAAAGTGCATGAGAAAATTGTATATTGATTGAATGAATAAAATTATACAATGAGGGACTTGTTTATAGTTGAACGTAATTACTTAAAAAACTAAGAATATATTCTAATAATTACAATATATGTTGATTGATACCTGAAGATATTATTATATGTTGATAGCATCTATACTATTAATATATGTCAACACTTTTGAAGCCTCATTTTTAGATTATCGAAATTACTCTTCTGATTCTAATTATTTACAACCGATTAAGATTAAAAATATATAAATGTCAAGGACAATAAGAATAATTTGGTAATATTGTCTACCAACTTTCTCCACAAATCTAACACTTCGCTCTCTCTCGTGTCTCTCTCTATATCCACGTTCTCCGCAAATCTAATGCCCAAATCCCTTTCTTTTTTAAAAAAATTAATCAACCCAAATTCTTTTCCCAAGTGAATTCAAAACACGTTTTATGGTCCAAATGAGTAAGCTTAGCATAACGATAAGTAATTTAATAAGTTTTATTATCACAATCCGATTTGTACACATGTCATGTGTGTTTCGATTGCTATGAGATGCGCGCGCAATGTATGTGCCTCGATTACTAGTTGATTAATATATTGGAAATATTACCACATGTTAATATCTCAACATTCCTTTCAAACTCTAGATGGTAAATATGTTGCAAGGTGACCAGCACAAGGTACATATGGAAGGTGCAAAACTCCAGATCGTAGATTATAGAGAACGAAGAAACAATCAACATCAACGTGCCTACTCTTGTCTCTTACATCTTTGTAAGTAACCTGAATCACACTTTGATTGTTACAATATAAGGAGTTGCTAGAAGACTATAGAGCTTTCATATTTGTAAGAAGTGGCTTAACTCGTAACAATTTAGCAATAATGTCACCAAATCCTAGGAAGTGGACCTCCTAATAGCAATCTATTTTTTACTGTGCCAAGAGATCAATAAAGAAACAAGAAAGAAACAAGAATAGTGGTAGATCGATGATCTGTAGTATTGCCTGCCTAATCAGCCTCAGAGTATGTATATAAGTCTAAAGAAGACTTAGAGGAAAAATGGAGACTATGGTATATATTGCGCTTGATATAGCATAAAATCCAAAAAAATGGCTGTTTACTGAGTAGAGTGAGTCTGATGAACTGACAAGCTGTAATGCCCCGGAATTTCACATCACATCCCGAACACATTACTTACACAATATCGCATATAATAGACAAAAATATAAATCTCAAATAACATAATTTTTAAGATCTTATTTAAAATCTTCTCGGACTAAAAATAGCTTGCCCAATTTTTTTGAAAATACCACAAAAATCTTAAAACAAATTATCATCTTGGCTCAATGGCTTACAACTTGTAAAAGAAGATAAGTGACCTTATTCTCAAAAGAAAAGATATAACACAACTCTATTATCCGAGTGAGCTTCAATACAACTTCTAACTTTGAAAATATAGTCCACCAATAGATGTACCTACTTGGGGTAAAACACATGGGGAAATAACCCAAACAGGCAGTAAGTCTTACTAAATTTGCAAGCTTCGAACCTCAAGTAAATATGCTACACCCAAAAATACATTTACAATATCAAACATCGTATGCATACTATGCTCCCACTTCCACTGCAGTATCTCAAGTGATTGCATCTCACCTCCCATTTTCTTCCTATCACCTTTTACCTATTGACAAGTTAGATATCGTGCCACAAATTGCACTATATCCCTCTTCAAACTCAGCTACCAATAGGTTCAACTCAAATCATGGTATATTTTATTGTTCTCTGGATGTACTACCAAACGAAACTGATGCAATTCTCGCAAAGCTTTTTCCTTCATCTCGGATGACACATATAAACTACCTCGATATCTCAACTCTCCACTTCCCCCGATGGACCAAACTTGTGATTCCCCACTTTGAGCTCTAGTGACAAACTTCTGAGATCTCTCATTGCCTTACTGTGATTCAATCACTCTTTCCGCCAACTCGGACTGTACAATTATTGCGCACAAGGAAATTTGATCTTCCCTTTCCATATAACTCAAACCAAACTCACTTAATGTCTTTAGTGAATCCCATTCATCGTAGAAAAGACACGCTAAGGTACATTGAGCTTTGCGACTTAACGCATCTGCCACAGTATTAGCCTCGCCTGGGTGGTACTATAAATCAAAATCATACTGCTCCAAATACTCCATCTATTGCCTTTGCCTCATATACAAGTCACGTTGTGTGAATATATATTTGAGACTTTTATGGTCTGAAAACACTTCGAACCTTTTTCCATACAAGTAGTGTCTCCAAATCTTTAGGCAAAGACTACAACTCCCAACTCTAAATCATGTGTAGGGTATTCTGCTCATGAATTTTTAGCTGACGTGATGCATACGCGACTACCCTCTCTGTCTACATCAAAATGCAACCAATCCCTTCATTCGATGCATCACAATATACAGTGTACCTTTTTCCTATTTATAGAATAATCAACATAGGTGCTATCGTCAAAATTTTCTTCCATTTAGCGAAGGATTCCTCGCATTTGGCATCCCATTCAAATTTGACCCCTTTGCGAGTAAGGCGGATCATTGGAGATGCTATTGTCGAGAAATCTTTCTCAAACTGCAGACAGAAACTTGCTAGTCCCAAGAAACTCTGAATCTCAAACACATTTTTCGGTGGTTCCCACTTCGACACCACTTCTATCTTTGATGGTTCTACTATCACTCCTTCCGCTGTCACCACATGACCCATAAATCTCACTTCATGAAGCCAAAACTCACACTTCCATAGCTTCGCATATAACTGGTGATTTCATAAAGTTGATAATACTATACGCAGATGTTCCTGATGTTTTTCCTCCGTATTCGAGTAAAAAAGAATGTCATCAATGAATACGATAACAAACATGTCCAAATACTCACGGAATACTCAGTTCGTCAAATCCATGAACCCTACTGGCATATTTGTCAAACCAGATGACATGACTAAGAACTCATAGTGCCCATAATGTGTACCAAAAGTAGTCTTGGGTATATCCTCTTTTCGAACTCGCAATTGATGGTATCCTGAACGAAAATCAATTTTCAAGAAATACCTCGACCCCTTCAATTGATCGAACAAGTCATCTATCCTTGGCAATGAATACTTTTTATTTATTGTCGCCCGGTTAAACTTCTTGTAATCAATGCACTTTCTCATCGATCCATCTTTCTTTTATACAAATAAGGTCGGTGCACTCCTCAGTGATGTATTTGTCTTAATAAATCCCTTACTCTCCAGATCATCTATCTGAATTATCAATTCTTCTAATTCGGCAAGCACCAAATAGTAGGGATCACATAAATGGGGCGCATCCCTGGAATAAGATCAATAGTGAACTCCACCTCACGATGTGGTAGTAATCCACTAAGGTTCTCTAGAAGATATCAACAAATTCACGAACTACCGGAGGCAACTCTGATGGAGTCTCATCGGTCTTAGAAACAGAAAGATTTGCAAGAAAACAACTGAGGGTATCCCCAATTAGCCTCGCAAGATCACATGAAATACTTCTTTCTCCCACATAACGAATAATTATTCATTCCTCGGGGAATACATAACTCATTTACGATCATACTCAATAATGGCATGATTACCCAATAACCAATTTACACCCATAATAATATCAAAAAACCTCATATCAAAGACTATAAGGTCATACTCGAACTCCCAATCAGAAATTTGAACGGAACAAGAACGATAGATAAAATAAGGTACAACACTAACACCCAACGGTATATCAACAGACATTTTACCATTAGAATATTCTGGCTCTAGGCTTAAAGATTTTACTAGGTTAGTAGCTATGAAAGAACAGGAGACACCCGTATCAAATAACACATGTGCACAAGAAGATTGAATTTGGATAGTACCTCGAACGACAGATGGTTCTGCCTAATCCATAGCACCATCAGACGTGTCTGAGGAGCTGGTATTCCCATGGAATATGTTCCCTGATTATTGTTTTCCTGACCTCCTCCCCGTCCAGTCCTAACCCCAGACTGAAATGACATATTGGTTGTGCGGGTGGTACAAAAATTACCCTCGAGCCCTGGGCAGAACGAATTGGACAGTCACTTTTCATATGCCCCATTTTCCCTCAATTTCTACACTGGATATGAGGGCAAGCACAAATTTTATGCCCCTTGTCCCCACACTTGTGACCCCCCTTCTATTCGGATTTCCACTTCCCGTGGTAGTGAATGACCCCTAATACAATTGCCCTTGTAAGTTTTTCCCCCTTATAATCTCGCGACCTCTTTTCCTATTCTCATTACCTCCACTCAGTGCACTCTAACTAGAATGACTTTGCCCACCTTCACTAGAACGGAATCAATTGTGTTCCAAATGCAGATAAACGATTTGTTGAAACCATTCAGCTAACTATAAGTTTACTATTAACTAACGTTTAATTATTGTGTATATTGATTAAATTACTGTCTACGCTGGTTATACTTTTATTATTGTTAGATTGACAACTTGTGATTACAAATAAGCTGGGTGTACAAAAAATAAGTGTTATTTGCCTACTGTGCAAGATACTAAGGTCCTGTGAAGCTTCAAAAATATTAATGAAGCACTGGGTTTAGATATGCAACAATTTTCTAGTGCATGGTCTATTGGTGGAGCAAGTACGAGTCATATTTACACATAAACTGAATTGATGTCATGGCATACAGAACGTAATATGCAACAAGCATACGGTGGGAACTACCCTAATGATATATGAGCTTATTATGGATCTAACATTTATTATAGTTAGCATATTTTTTAGTTCATTGAAAAGCATGTACTATGTTTGGTTTGGACGTGACATATTTTTAATATAATCGTACTCTTATATTAGCGCAATTACTATTATCCAATACATTATATTAAATTATATTCATGAATCACTATCCACAATATCGTGTTGTAATAAGGGTAATGATGTTTGATTTCGCATTTGATCAAACAAATTTATAATACGTACCTTAAATTAACTAGAATTCGAGAAGAAATTACTATTGTTCGATACATAAAAATAAATTATATTCAAGAATCACCAATCACAATATCATGTTTTCAGATTATATATATTCCTCCATGTATATATATATATATATATGTATATATATATATATCGGATGAATTACTACCAAAAAGAACATATATATACACCTTATTATCATATTACTGTCTTCTAAGGACTACCAAATGAGTAAAAATTATTACATGTCATATTTGACTTGGAAACCTGCTTTATCGGTTTATTATTAAATAATCTAAAACTACCATGTTCTTTTTTTCCGCAAAGGCCAGTTTTTGATATTGTAGTTTAAATTGTGTCACATGACAATAATTGTGGCTAATAATGATTCTTATACCATACAAGAATTTTACATGTAAAATTTTTTTGTATTGAGATGGTATCTGTGCCATCCATGGAGAGAATTTGGGTAATTCGGAAAATACCCGATTTGAATTATCCGAATCCAAATTACTAGAAAAAATTATGAAATTTTCGAACCTGAATTATCCGAAAATAATATTGAATTATCTGAATCCGAATTAATCAAATTATCTAAATCGAATCTGAATTTTATCCATAAAACGTTGTTTTCTTATAATATACATATACATATATATATAATATAAAACGACGTCGTTTCATTATTCGGGTATTTCGGATAATTTCCCGGATTACCCAAAATTTTTAAAAAATAAAATCCAAATTCGAATCCGAATTTTAAATAATTTGGATCGGGTATCCGAAATTTGGATTGAATATCTGAATTTTTGCCCTCCCCTAGTGCAATCCATATTGAAAGGCTGTTCATTTGAGGGTTTGCCCGGGAAGACAAGGGTGAATGCAAGGGTGAGGAAGAATTTTCTAGTAACAAAAATAAAATTTTATAAATAAAATAATAAAAATATTCACCAAATTTTTTATTGCAAAATTATATTTTGTGGCAAAAAAATTATTACTCACCCTCACTAGATATGTAGGTTCGCTAGCATGCTGGTTGCAGGACCATGGATAACATAAACAAATCTATAACTTTTAGGAGAGTAGGTAGAGTTTCGGAAATTTGCCCAAAATATAAGGATCCTGAAACCATTAATATGTTCCCCGGGCGAGATCCAAAAGGGCTTGCACCATGTAAATTTTTTCATTGCCTCACTTTTTTCCTGCTCTTCTGGGTTATAAATGGCACATGACATCCTTATACAAAAAATGAGTACTATTTTACTATATAATACTTAATTTATTACATCACTTTTGATCTCTATGTACTTATTTAGGCATTGGAAGATGTTCAGATGTGAACCATCCAAACTCTTATAAATACGTTACCGATGCAGGAATCTAGTTCGGAGAGACGAACATGATTGAGGTCTGGAATAACCCAAGAACTATGCATCACACATCAAGCCAACACCCCCATAAGACCAAATATGCTCATATATTCGTTATTTTATAGTGGGAAAGGATTAGATCCAGAATATCCAAAGTGCTCCATATGAAGCTCTCTCAGTTGTCTGAGAATGAAAATGCCATTGGGTAATGATTTGATTAACAAACTAGAAATGTCAAAGACATCTTGAGGATAATTCACATGTTTCTATTCTTTAGGAACATATTTGGTTGATCTAAATATTTAGCTTAAGTTATGGTTTCTTGTTACCATTCCCACTTTCTAAGACCAAATTATTTTTACAGTTAAGATTTAGATAGTGATATGCATAACTTATAAATATATGGACATAGTCTCTTGAAATTATGAACAAAAAGTAAGCCTTTTATCTTGTTTATGTTCAAATACATCAAAGGTATTTAGGGTGCATCCACAGCTGCAAAGTAGATTGCTCTAAAATGAAAAAAAATAGAAAAACCAAATCCACAACAATTTCCGAAATTAGAGACTCAAAAACAGAAAAAAAAGCATTTGCTACTTAGGTTCCACTTTGGCTGAGAGTGTGTAGCCACCACTGTACTCAAATGCATCACTACTGGCACTTGAACTATTATTTTTACCCCTTTTGGGTAGATTACCATCGTAAGGATGTTGCCAGGGAACCACTTTGGTATCCTCGAAATTCGTGGCGGTTGAAGATGCTGACGTCGAGGTGGTGTTTAAACCGTCACTGTGTAAAATGGATTCAAGCGTTTTTACAACCTCACTCATGGTGGGGCGTTCCACGGCCGACTCCTCCACGCACTGCATTGCCAGCTCGACAAACCTCTGGAAGCCTGCGAGGTTCGTTGCGCTCTTAAGGGAGGGGTCCATCAGCTCGGTCAAGCCATAGTGGTGGTCCTCGTCGTTGTTAAGTGCCATGCGGATTTCGCGAACCACATACTTTCCCTTCTCTATGGGTTGCTTGGAGGTGATTAGCTCAAGCATGACCACGCCGAAGCTGTAAACGTCGCTCTTTTCAGTCAATTGCTGACTCATGTAGTATTCGGGATCGAGGTACCCCTGCAATATAAATGAAGAGCTTACAGAAATTCAACACAGGAATCAATTCGCAGACAAACCAACTGGTTTGAAACATGTCCTTTAGTTCTGTCCAAACCTAACTTAAACAAGGCAGTCAGTTACAAGGTAAGAAAGCAACTAATGTTAGGACTTACCAGTGTGCCTTTAACTTGAGTTGAAACATGTCCTTTGGCACTGTCCGAAACTAGCTTAGACAAGCCAAAGTCTGCCACTTTGGCTGTTAGATTTTCATCCAACAGAATATTGGTGGATTTGATATCTCTGTGTATTATTGGGGGGTCCGCAAGCTCGTGAAGATACGTTAGTCCTCTAGCTGAACCAATGGCAATCCGTAGTCTTCTTTTCCAGTCGAGATGAATCCCTGATTTCCCTGCATCAAGTAATGTAAACTGATCAATATATATTTACATGATCACGTTGACCATACATGATTAACGTGCGACATTTTTCAAATATTTGATATGTGGTTTATCAAGGGAATTGTGTAGCCTGTGTGGTTCTCTTAAGTTTCCACTTTTATTCTCTTTTTTTTTTCTTTGGTTTAGGACTGGCAACAATGGAATTTTTGCAAACAACCTCTGCTTTCATGTTCTTTCGAATAACCAAAAAATTGTTTTTTGTCTTAGAACTATTTTCATAATCAGCTCCAAAATGTGATTTCCATGGATTCTGTTTCCATAAACAGAAAGTGGCGACTTTAAGCGCAGAAGGAAATTAGTTGTGTACAAATGAGGAAGTGGTCTCACCAGACAAACTCTCTCTGAGGGTTCCATTGGGCATAAACTCGTACACCAACATCTGTTCTCCCTGTTCGAAACAGAAACCAACAAGGCCGACTAGGTTCTTGTGATGAACTCGCGACAGCAACTCAATCTCAGTCTTGAACTCATGCCCACCTTGCATAGAACCTTGCTGAGCCCTTTTTATAGCAACTATAGATCCTCCTGAAATCATGCCTCTGTATACCTAAATCAAGGCCAAAAGTAAAAGTTGTGATAACTTGAACAAGAAAGAGTTTTTTCGAAACAATAAAAGTGACACGTTTTTCTTGTACCTTGCCATAGCCACCGGACCCAATCTCATTACTCTCCGAGAAATTATTGGTACACTTCTTGAGTTCGTCATAAGAGAACCATCTGGCGCCCTTCAATTGTGGTGCCCCTCCACTATTTTTGCCACTCGGAACCCATGATGCTGAAAAAACTTGAATTTAGTTTATAAACAAACATATTTCGTCATATACATGACTCCCAAAAATATATGTATGTATAAGGTCCATTGCATGAACAATCTTTAGGTAGACTCAGTCTAGTAAACAAGACTGATCAAGGTTATAGGTACAAGATAAAATAAAAATAAAACAGGGCGGGACAGTACTTTTTGGAGGGGACATCATTTGGATTTTTCACCAATTTGACAAATCTACCAAGGATCCCCATAAAAATTTTCTTTTGTATGGAATTCTTATGGATTCTTGCCAGATATGGTAAAGAAACAGAAGTTATGACAGAGAGAAAGAAAAACAGAAGCACATGAAAAACAACATAAACCAGGTGCTTTACCGAATGGTTGGCTCATTACAATTGCTCGGTCAGCACGTTTCTTTTGCCGGATAGCATAGAGCCCTAGCCCAACAAGGATCAGGAACAAAAAGCCACAGCCAATTGCTATACCAACAATTGCTTTCGCACTCATAAAACTCCCCCGGTGTTCAGCTTCACATAACTTGCAGTTTATTAGATTCAGAAAAATCTTTCCTCAATAATAATGAAAAAACATTGGTCAAAGTTTACCTGGAAAAATATATGGAGTTGCTATGAAATAGTAGGGTCCGAATTCCACTGGAGGCTTGTAACTTTGATTACTCATAGCGAACCCGAGCCTCAAAATTTCGGACGTATTGAAATACATTTTGGGAGATGGAAATAGTTGCAGTTGAATCTGAAGATAATCGTCGAGATTGAAAAATGGGTTCTGTAACGAAACTGAGCCTGGGGAGAGCCCAAGTTTAATCCACATGCCCAATTCGAGGGTATGAAATAAACTTGCATTCGACAACTCCCTAAATGATGGTGCTCTGAAGTAGAGTGTGCCCTCGTATGGGTAAGCACAGTCACAGCTTTGAGGGCTGAGCTTTTGGTCGGGGGAGCAAGTTTTGGTCCCACAGTTTGCCAGGCTCGTAGAATAGGGTTTGGTGTTTTGCGGTTGCAGCTGGCAATAGTTTGTATTAGCGAGAGCCTCGCAAACGGGATTCCCCATAAGTCTGAAAATAAAAGAGTTTGTTTGATACAATTAACATGAATCATGAACATAAACGATAGACATTTTTGGGCACTTGTTTTGCAGGACTAGTAGTCTGTTTAGATCTATGTTTGTTCGGTTTTTACAACCCCAACCACGGGGCTTCTCTGAGGGGAGGGGTGGTGGGATTGATTTGTCCAGAGTAGTCTTCGTTGATTAGACATTTATATCGTTACAAAGATTTTGCAATTATAAAAAATTTAGTCACAGGATTGACAGTGCTGAGACAAACAATCGACTCCCTGACAATTTAATTTAGCGAAACAAGCGTTCATGTTACTTTCGTATTGGCAAAGTCTTACATTAATGTGTTATGATATCCAGAACCAAGTGTTACAGATGAAATTTGATTGTTCTCCAAATCAACAAGCTGCAACTGTGGGCTGATTCCTTGGCTCATGTCCAACGTGTCGTTAAATGCATTGTTCATTAGTTTCCTGCAAAATTCCATGAGAGTTTAGCAACAGTTTGGTTCTTTTATGCAGAACATTTACAATTATATTTTTAAGGAAATGAAGAAAGAAGAATTAGACTAGTAGGCTTACACTTGTTGCATCTGAGACAAAGTGAAAAGTTCGTGAGGCACATTCCCTTGAAGCGAACCATTTTCTATGACCCTGGTCAACAATTGGCAGAGATTCTATTTTAGGAAAAAAAATTTGGGAACTTCAACTTTTTTTATTCCATTATTTAGTACTGTTTTCATATAATTGAAAACTCACAGAGTGGTGAGTGATTGCAAAGTCGTGAACCAGAGTGGAGCTTCCGAGGGTAGAAATGAGTTGTTGCTCAAATCTCTGCAGGAAAGTTAAAAACACCCGCAGTTTTATACTCTAATAAGTATACGAAGTCATGTCTAAAAACAATATTAGACGTTACTAATGGATTTCCTTACACATAATTAAGAGAGTTCATCCCAGTTAAATTAGGCAACGAGCCGGTCAGGAAATTATGCGCCAAATTTCTACAAGAAAGCATGCAAAACTATGATCAAATATGACAAACACTATAAATAGAGCTACTGGAATTTATTTCTAATAAATACCCACAATTCTCCAACGCTCGTGAGGTTGTTGAGGCTTGAAGGTACATGCCCGATCAGACCATTTCTGTCAAGCCGGCTACAATAAAATCGAATGCGACATGTAGAGAAGATCAGTGAAAAAGGGGTAATCTAATCAAGGTAAAAATAAAATTAAAATTAAAGGATGTAGAAGTGGTGGGTTACTCACAGAGCCTCAAGCGTTTTAACAAGTCCAATTGTCCTCGGAATACTTCCATTTAGTTGATTCCCATCGAAGAGTCTGGAGTTGAGGTACAACGAAACTAAGGCCCAAATAAATACAAAAATTATACGTTTGTTGTGTCTATAAAAATTTTGGTTTTTGGTTCCCATCCGCGTTCTGATTTCCAATGGTTTTGGGTCTGGAAATCATGAAAGTGGTGGAAACACCTTTCTTTTCAAGTTATTTTAACTTTCACAAGCAAAAGAAGTTTGAAACCAAGAAAAAGCAACTTCATGAACCCAGGGTGTTCCATGAAAAGTTTTATGAAAATTGTTTCAGCAACCATTTTGCCAAACAAAATATTCTCCAGTGTCTTGTTTTGGAATTTAGTAAACAGATTTCAGAAATGCAGACCAGGAAAAACTAAATGTTCCGGGTGGAACATATTTACTTACACATGTATGAGTACCATATCGGAGCTAAAAAGTTTCGGTGGAATTGGTCCGGAAAGCTGGTTTTTGTTGAAATGACTGCAAGATTATTGAAATGAGACCATTTTCTGCATGTCAAAAATCTGCTAACAATCTACAAATTTAAGTAATACACTCACAAGTGCTTCGCCTTTTTAAGTAAATCCAAACCCGGTGAGGTTGGTGTTGAAACAGGAATTGGTCCCGTCAACTGGTTGTCCGCCAAGTCGAGCCAGTAAAGTTGCATTAGATTGCCCAATGAAGGCGGTATTATGCCCCTGAACTTATTTGAATTTAAGGCCCTGATGTAGCAAGTAGTAGAGAGTAAAAACAAAGAAAATTTCTTCCATATTTTTCATAAACAGAATAGACTTATTGCTCGAAAATCTTACAGAAATGATAACTGTGCGAGGTTGCCCAATTCGTTTGGGATGGTTCCAGTGAAACCACATCCAGCTAAAATTCTGAAAAATCAAAAGGTATACGTACATACAAAGAGTCGACAGGTATAGATTGATTAAAAAAAAGGGTGTAGGGGCAAAATACTGAATCTTACAGAGTGTGTAGCTTTTTCAGGTCGCCTAACCGTGGAGTGAGTGTGCCTGTTAGACCCTTGTTGAAGGATAAATCCCTGCGAAAGAAAAGTAATCTCTATTGGTGACTAAAATGAAAAGTTAATCTAGAAATGATAATGATGAAGCTGTTTGCCATCAGATTAAGATGGTTCCGAGTATTTTGGATGTTTGTATCCAGCCACACAATTTATATGCACAGTTTTAGAAAAATTATCAGTTGCAAATAGACTAATATCTCCACTTTATAGTATGAAAAAGTATGAAAACTAACAAGGATGTCAGCTCGGTGAGCCCTCCAATATCGCTGACGAATTCCCCTTCAAGTCCCAAACTTGACAAAGCTCTGAGAAGAACAATCAGTCGAGTTATGTGATTATTCTTACATCAATTGGCAGCTGAACAATGCATCTTATTTTCTTCTTAAGAAAAGTTAACCCATATTCGAGAAAAGTATGAAGTTACTTACAAAGAAGTAACCCTTGTACCGGTGCATGTTACGCCTTCCCAGGGTGCCCCACAAGGATCGTCCGACTTTCCCCAACCAGGAGGGGTTTTCCTCCATTCGTTCTGCAATGCCCTCAGTGCCGCAGCTGCACCATAGCCATTTTATAACCTCAAATTTAAATGTCAAAGAACAGATGGTTTTGCTTCTCAAAACACGGTAACAAACTCATTTTACGAAAATCACTTAAGATCTCTCTTGAGCTGGGAAAAATATCATTTTCCACTAAAGATTATCAAATCATTACATCATTGCAATGTTCTAAAATGATTTTTCCTTATTACTACCTATACGGTTTTCCCATGAAGAAATTATACAAACGGTGTGGGCAACAGGGTAACGGAACCATGAAAGATGAATTACTGTTGAAAGTCGAAAAGTCCAGTTAGTTCACTAAAATTTAGTAGTTTATACCATTCAAACTTCAAAATATAGATTGTGATATGGAGACTCCTTAAAAATAAAACAGAGAAATAAGAAGATTTACAATTCAAGCACATAACTAAATCAAATATCCTATCCTCTAGGGGATGAATAATATTTGGATATGCTGAGAATTGAGATCTTATAGTCAAATCAATAATATGAGCAGATAATTATAGTATTTCTCCTAAGATTTCTAGAACCTAAGAAAAAATAAAAGCTATGTGTGGAATATTTTTGATCCAAAATTTCTCAAATAAGAAATTAAATGAGAGAAATCGCCCCCTTTTATCGGCTCGTGTAAATGCTTTAAATGCCTGGAATCATCTCATTTGAGAAATTAAGAAAGATAAATTCATTTGATGATTAAGTCTGTTTTTCCACTTGTTGGTTCAATTTATGGAACGTTTGGTGCAAGTATTTCTTAAAAGAAAATATGACGGAAAATAAAATATTTTACTTGAATTCATAATTTATTGTAAAGAAATTTTCTTTTCCGTTATATTTTCCCTCGAGAAATCCTTACACCAAACGGAGCCTTACATTTCAAGTTGTGAGAATTAGGATCATTGTAAAGCAAACCAATACCATCTTTCTTTGAGTCGTCAATTTAGGTTAATTTTACTCATCAATTGAACTCGCATGTAAAGAGAATAGGTATACCATCTTTATTATTTTCGGTAATATCACATTTATGTGTCATAATAAATTTATATAAATAGCATGAGTAAGATTTTTGGGCTATATAGTTATCCACAAACATTAGAATACGATATATGTTTGAATGATGGGAATTATGATATAAACTAAACGTTCTAGCAATTACCATGTATTTAACCAATAATTCTCATATATTGAAACTAAAAATTTAACTAATAATTCTCTTTTTCTCCAACTTTTACCCTTTCTAGTAGATTTTTGCACTCACAAATTTACCATAGCAATTCAAATAAGATTCTCAGAAATAGAAACACTGTTGTGGATATTTCTAGCATTGTTTTATCAATAGAAAAATTATATAAGGGAATAGAATGACTTGCGTGATTAGTTTTCTTGAAACACCAACCATGATCTAATTATATACTCCATAATACAAGAAAATGTGAAAACCCGTTGAACATACCATCGCGAGTGTCGGTAAGCGAAGAAATCAACTGAAATCCAATGCAAAACCACACCACAAAACAAAGAACCTTCTTCTCCATGCCCCAAAGTCGTAGCCACAGTCTCCCTTTAAATCCTTCTCAAAAGTTATAACCAAAAACCAAAACCGCAAATTTGTTCGAATTATATCTCCTTTACTTGGCTAGCTATCACAGTACAATATTATCACATTCTTCCCTTACATATAACAAAAGGGAAAAAAATCATTAAGGCAATGATTTTATTTGTAGAAAAACAAAGAGAATAGAGTAGAGTAGACTCTTTCTTTCTTTCTTTCTTGTGCATGGAAGGTGGTGTTTTTAGTGAGAGCCGGTTGATATTGTATGTATATGTTATATGTATATGCCGGCCTTTGTGTTTGTAAAATTGTTGCAACAAATGGTAAGACATTACGCAACCAACAGCCTGTGGAGAGTGTGTGGTCCCATGGTTCGGAAATATAAGATACTCGTTGCAAAAATCATGTTTCTGCTATATTTTTTTACTATACTTTTTATTATACAATGAGTCCTGCGTACAAAATTCCAATACATTTTTTATACAACTTTTTGCCGGATTCACGAGTTTTTCTGACCTTTTAAAAAATTTATGTAAATAAGCTATTATTTTTCTATGGAAATAAATTATCTCATCAATGCTATTCTTGCTTTATTTAAAAGCTAATCTAAGAGGCTCCAAAAAAGAAATTTGTCAAAGCTATTGTAATTTTGTTTTATTAGAAAACAATGAGAAAATGAACCTTGGAGAAATAAAAAAAATTGCATCATTTTATTAAAATTTAATATAATTGTATCTTAACTAGTCAATTTAAGTTTTTATTTTATTTTTTTAACGTTCCAACTTTTAATTTATCCACATCATTATATTTCAGAAAGACCAAAATTTTGATACGATCCATTTGGATTCCATGTGTCAAATCCAATAGACATTGTGATTATAATGATAAACAAATTCGTTTTATTTCAAAGCACAATAATATATTGCACTAATGTACTATATATCAAGTGGTCATTATTCCTTGTTTCATATCCTCAAATATATTCATTATGAGCATAATGAAGCTAGCTAATTCAGAATCTTTCTAAGATATTTTATTTTATTAAATAGTTGATAATATAGTCACTTCTTATAATGTTCTGAGTGCTGCTTGTTTTCGCGTTATGTTTCCCACAAATCCATGTACGTTCTATTGTGGAAAATACGGTGTGTCGCCTTATCTTTCGTGGAGGGGTATTGTTTCACTCCAAATTCTTGTTTCTACTTTTATTCTTACAATTTTTTAGTTTATAGACCTGACGCTCTCATGCTTTCATTCATGTTCTCGCTTTTGTTCCTGCTCCTGTTTTGGGATCAATGACTTAAGTGTCACTCTACTTTTTATTTTGTTTTTCATTTTTGACAAATTAACAAAATCTCATAGAGAATTGTGTAATGCATACATTCATGTTCAATAAGTCGATAATTAGATGTATTACCTGCACAATATTGTACGTACCAAATTGCGAATACCACTTTTGCCAATCTTTTAACAAATTTCACGAGTGTGGGTTCTGTACCCCTTTCATTATGGGTTTTTTT
>MKEJ01041232.1:0-10259 GCA_001753735.1 Embelia ribes
AAATAACGACGGAATTGTGCGCTTTAACGACGGAAATTAGCCGTCGCTAAAATGCGTTTTTCTTGTAGTGATTCAATCCGAATTCATTCTCATTTATATCGGTAAATTTATTTGTAGGTCGTAATGTTGTTAAATTTAAAGTTGTAATTTAATTCCTACTATTGAAATAAATATTTTGTCATTTTCAATTTATTATTGTTATTATTTTATACAAAAATTATTATTTCATTATATCGACGCCAACACTTATTTCAATTATGAAATTACCTCAACAAAAGGAAATGATACCTGTACAAATTGAGTGGTGTACAACCGTCTATAATCAAAATAATATAACCATAATGTTTAAAAACTAATGCTAACATAATTTTTAAGTAAGCTTATCTATTGATTTTAAATAATTTTTTTTAAGAAAATTAATTTCAGAAAAATAACAAACAAATAAATGCAAAATAAAGTCGGAGCTACAAACTAGTTAAATGAGAAAATTGTGCTCGCATGCAATCCTTTTTTTAAAGTATTCACGGTGGTCTATCTTTTTTAAGAAGAGAAATTCTTCGAATCGGTATTTTTATATTTTTTGGTTTAAAATTTTTATAAAAATTGGTATGTAAAAATTAAATAAAAAAAAAGTTGGTCACGCTTATTGTTTCAGTCAAATCACGAGAGAAATAGAGAGAGCTCCTGCGGCTGCGGGGCTATACATAGTATGACATCATATGTAAGTGATTTTGATTAGATTTAATCAATCATATCTCCAAAAATAGCGACATAGAGACTACATTGATTTTGGATACTTTCATGAAACCATATCATTCTGGTTAGTACTTATTCCTTACCTGAATTTCTATACATGATTGCTAAACACGGAATTGTTTTATTTCCCCTTTTAGATTATTGACTTTTTAGATGGAATCTAGGTCCCCATCCAAATCCAAAATCCCAATGATAGGATTCATTTACAACCCAAAAAGAACAGTTCTTACCCTATTGGCAATTCTAGTGGTATTCTCTTTTGGTGTTTATCTTGTTTTGGGATCTCGATACGTAATGAAAAGATCGTATTTCACTGTGGTAGTTGATTGCGGCAGCACTGGGACCCGAGTGAATGTGTATGAATGGATTACAAAGGGTGGTTTTGGTAATCAAGACTTGCCCTTTTTAATCCGTTCGTATCCGAACAATTCGGTTAGTTATCATGGAATGCAGACTGAACCCGGGGGGGATAAATTTGTGGGTAACTCATCGGGGGTTAGGGTTTCGCTCGAGCCGCTGATTCAGTGGGCGGAACAATGGGTTCCTAAAGAAAGGCACATAGAAACCCCTATATTTGTTCTGGCTACTGCTGGGCTAAGGAGGTTGCAAAGGGAGGATGCTATGTGGGTTTTGAAAAATGTTGAGGCGGTTTTGAAGGAACACCTTTTTGTGTATAGAGGAAGTTGGATTAGGGTTTTGAGTGGGAAAGAAGAAGCTTATTACGGTTGGGTAGCTCTTAATTACAAAATGGGGGTACTTAACAAGTCCAAGAGTATGCCCACTCTAGGACTTTTAGATTTGGGAGGTTCTTCGTTACAAGTCGTTGCAGAAGTAGATGACTTGAGAGAAGGTGAGCTCTTTATGGAAACGAATATTGGACCCCTCAAACACCATATTTTAGCTTATTCGTGGCCGGCATTTGGGTTGAATGAGGCTTTTGATCAGACGGTTGTGATGCTGAGACATTCAAAGGCGCTCAGAGAGAGTCCCTCGGGTGTATTTGAAGTCGCTCATCCTTGTCTGGGTTATGATTTTGTGAAGAATTACTCTTGTGGAGGTTGTTTTGGGCTGATTAATGATACTGATTTGCGAAGTTTTCACTATGAAAGGACTATGAATGGATTGAGTTCAATAGTTTTAGTTGGGCAGCCAAATTGGGAACACTGCAAATTGCTTGCCAGGGCTGTTGCTGTCAACTCAAGCAGCCTAGATTGGTCAAGACTTGGAAGTAGCAAAAATCGCAATCAAGGTTTTGTTTACCTTTAGTTTAATTATTTTTCCTCTTGGTCTCTATTTATTTGGCACATGGCTATTAACTAGATTCATCTACTTTAAGAAATACACAAAGGGAAAATGCAGCTGAACTTTCACAATTGAATATTAGCATAGTTTAATTTCCTTAATGTTGCTCCTTTATATTGCATTACCACAACAACTGAAGTTGGAAAATTAGCATTGCGAATTTTACTACTGCATATAACAATAATACTTGATTGTTGCATATATCTATTTTCACTTGAAGAACTGATTAATTAACCACTCAACTTTCTGTTCCTTAACCTATCATAATTTCAAATTGGTGCATCGAGTTGTTTATCAAAATAATGACAATAATAAAAGATATTGGTTCATCATGTTTTTTCCTCACCCTAACTTCAGAGTTTCTACAACTTGTTTTGGTTGGTATACTGCCTTTAAGTGTCACTTCTTTCTGCAGGCATCGAGATGCTGAATTTGACGGTGATCGCACCCTCTGTGTTACGGTATAATGCTTTATCCGGATTTTTTGCTGTATACAGTTCATTAGGTTTGTACAAAACAGCAAATTTGTCACAGTTATGGGAGAAAGGGGAGCAATTATGTTCAAGATTATGGGCTAACAAAAGCCGTATATCTGGAAACGAGAACTATGCTGCACAATATTGTTTTCGGGTACCCTATTTGGTATCATTAATCGAAGATACTCTTTGTATTAGTGATAGGGACATCATTTTTGGTCCAGGGGATATTTCTTGGACGTTAGGAGCAGCTCTTGTTGAAGCGAAGTTCTTGTGGCTAGGTTCTTCTAGTAATTTGGTCCACGTTTTTATTCATAAGAGTACAGGGCTAATCTCTTCCTCTATTTTCCTATTCATATTTTTAGTAGGCCTTTTATATATTGTTTATCGTTGTCAAATTAAGTTGCCTATGCTAGGCAAGAAACGTCCAGCTAGAGGTGTTTCTTTACCATTTTCTATCTTCTCCAAACACAGCCCTAATTAATTTTTGGTTGTAGCTGCATGCTGGTCAGCCCTCATTGTAAACTAGATCATACAAGATTCATTCATTCTTTTTGAGTCGGGATTTAAGTTGTTGCACAAATTGGTTTTGTTTATGCTTGTTCAAGCAACGATTAGTCAGTAGTTATAGGAGGGTAATTGGACAAAATTCATTGTTTTCTCATCTTTACATATATCCAGACAAAGGGGAGTTTGGAAGTTGGAGGCCAAGGATGATATGTTTTGACTTAAGAGCAGTCTGTTTCCATAATTATGTGTTTGCTCTTGTCCCAATATATCCATTGATAAATTAACAAAAGATTTTGCCTTGTGAAACCCCATGAAATTTGCCTTGCGATAATCTTAACAATTGATGAGCTAACTCTCCGTTCTGTTTTTCTCCCAATATACTCATTCATAAATATAGACCAATTTCGACAAAGCCCATGAAGTTTATTACGTAGATACTTTATTGAAAGCCTAGGCTGTTATACTTTTGCGCAGTTGTAGTTATATATGATGCTTGAAGAACTAGAACTTTTTCTCCTACAAGAAGCCAACCAAGGTCTCATTCAAGGTGAGGAGTTGGCAAAACCCTTCAACTCCTCACTACGTATGTATAACATGAAATGGCTGTAATTGAGAAAAAGTTAAAGAGTAATGTGAAAACATACATATCTCGTGTCTCAGCCACTGGCACTACTAATAAGTATAATATAATATAAGCTATTAGACAAGCTCTCAGCATGAATTTGTTGCATGTGGAGAGCTCATTATCTGTCGGTAAGAAGGGGTGAATTGAGTGATTTATAAGTTTCCCCCTATTTATGCAGAATAATAAAGTAACTAAATGGTTCAAGGTATAGCTTAGTTAGAGTTGTAGATAGAGGAGATAGGTTTAAAATATTTTACCAATCTCTCCGAGCATATTATCCTTGAAAAAGTAGACTAAAGTGTAAGAGGTTAGTTTAATGGAAATGTTTTAGTCCATTTAGCATCATCTGCTTTGTTATCATTAAAATCAAGAATCAAAACATTTGGGTCAACATTATGAACTAGTATTACAAAAGCTCTAAGAAGAGAGTTGCTTTTGGATAGAGACCAGCATCTTTGAGACTCATTCTCATCTGATCAACGCCATACACTTTTCTTGGGAAATTTGACACCAATCGATAGTTTCCAACTCCAGGCAAACACAGTGAATCGATATACGTATAGATTGCTTGTATCTTGTCTGTAAGCACATAGCTATGTTCCTTCCGGTTCCCATCAGGAAACCGTATCAAAATCTGTAAAATAGAAAGCAGTTGAGGGATGCTATTGATTTGGGTAATACATAAAGCCACTAAAAGAGTGAAAAAGTCAAGTTACGTGATTTATACCTGGGCTATCTGGGCACCATTTGATCCACTTGCAGCATCCTTGTGTTTAGCTTTGTTGCTTGTTGATTCTTTCAGTTTGTTAGTCAGCATTTGGGTGAGATTTTGCTTCTTGTTCTCGTTCATTGCTTTATCTGAAGTTTGTACTTTCTCTTGCTCATCATTATTCCCTCTGTTTAAGGGTTGTGCTTGATTCTGAGTTCTACGGTGTTGTAAAGCCAAATACTCAAGTCTCTCTTTTTCCTGGAATATAGTCATGAAAGTGTTAGGTTTGGTTGGATCATGAGGTTTGCAAATCGAGATATATGAATCCTGTAGCTGATTGGTTCACGAGTTCAAACATATTTGCATGTTAGTATAGAGGTTTAATATCATTATTAATATGACTGCGATAACCTTGCTTAAATCCTTCCATAAATCCATTGATGCCATAAAAATCTAGTCAAATGATGTGTAGGATGACATTGCCTTGGATATAATGTTTGATATAAACATGTAAACGGCACCTGATCTATCTGAAGAGCGGCAAGATATGCCGCATCTTGGTCTTCTTTCAGTCTTCTCTCGATCTTTCTCTTTTCTTCTTCTTTGGCACGTGCACTGCCAAAAGCCAAACCTTGTTCCTCCATAGTTCTTTGTAGAATCTCCACCAGTTGGGCTGGGGATACTGGTCCCTCCATCTATATGAAATATAACAAGCAAAAGCTCTCATTAGTTGTCTATTAATGAACATTTGAGTGTTGAAGTCATTCAAGGGTATGGTTGCACTTTGTATAAGATGAAACAAGGCATCAAAATTGTTTATCCCTGGAGCCTAGAATTGTAGGATCTAATATCAAAAATAGATCTGGATCATGCTATGATCATACTGTTATAGATCGATCGTACTTTTCCACTCTCCTCCCTAGGTTTTCTATGGCGAGATACTTAGTCGAAGTCGTGACTATGGCTTGGGTATATAATATACAACCCGTGGAACCAACTAAAATTTATTACAAGGAGAGAAAATCGGAACGTAAAGAAAAAAGAAATAAAAGGAAAGAAAATTTTCATTCTGAATTTACTTGTTGTAGCACTGCTAAGTGATCGCCAGAAGCTGGGGCCACCACCACACAGAACGGAAAGGTAAAAGCCTGCAATGTGGAAGCCAAATGTAAACCTTCTCCTACGCTCGCGAGCCCACCCCAACTAACAAAGTTCGAATCGAGATACTGGACAACAAGTTCCGAACACAAGGTCTCCTTACAAAATGAAGATGCAAAGGGATGTTCCGGTGAATGAAGGTACAAGAACAAGAACTTGCGCTCATTTTCAGCTATTTTGAGAGCGTCTGCAAAACGACAGGTGTAGAAGAAGGGGTGAAATTGGCCAAACTGCTGTTCAAAAGTAGCTAAAAACGCCCACTGCTCTTGAACATTGACTGGCTCTTGAAGGTACGGCGTATAAAAACTAGAGGGTAAATGTTGGTTTTGGTTTCTTCTAGTTCTTGGGTTTATGAGGTCCATTCCTTGGTTCATTGCTCTCGAGAAATTACCTAGAAGGGTCCTCGGGAGGCTCACCATTCGGCGAACCATAGAGTTGCAGTAGGCCTCTCCTGCTGCTCTTGTACCTCTGCTCATCTTTGTTTGGGTATGTGCTAAGAGTGGTGATAATAAAGTTGCTGTAAATTCTTCTCAAGTATTTGGTGTGAAGGAAGAGATTTGTGTTAATTTGTTGAGATTAGTTCCATTTCTTCTTTTCAACTTTAACCTCGTTAAACCATCTTTTACATTTTCCATATTCCAAATTTCATTTTCACTTTTTTTTTTGAACTTAGAAATTAATTTGCGAAATTTGTGGAAGAATATTGGGGATGCTACCTTTTACTTTGTTCTTGCTTTACTGTCATAGCTGTCCAAAGTGGATACCTTGCTTTGTTTATTCTTTGGCAATTGTGTTTTTTTTTTTTTTTTAGGGAAGCCTTGAGTAATAAATTTCAATGAAAATTGTATGAATGATAATGCTATACGTGCCCACAATTATTATGTACATAAAATGTGCAAACTCTACCTCATAACATTTTTTAAATGGATATTTTTCTGAAAATCAGAATCCATAAGCGAATCATAATCAGCACGGTTAATTGCCGTTAAGGTCTCCATATTTTTTCATGCAAAAATTTATATTTGGTCCTCATAGTTTTACTTGAAAGACTAATAGTTAAAAGACATAATCGCTCTTATACTTTGAAATTACGTAATTGCTTGTTAATAATAACGGAAAATCATTTTCATGATGAAAATTATATCAAATGACGAATATATGAATTCATTAGGGATAACTAATCTTTTTATAATCATTTACTTTGGTATCATCTCCTAATTTAAGCATTTGAGAATTTATAATATGATGAAGCCAATAAAAGACCAAGTACTCTCCGTAATTCTTCTTAAAATTTGAAGACCAAATCTGTTACTTTTTTAAAATCGGGGGACTATTTATACTGCAACTTGGAGCTATAGGAACCAGATAGAATTTGGATCAAAACTATGGAAACCATCATTGAAATTCATCTTAATGATTACTCCACCTATCTATCTATACTCCACCAAAAAATTCCGTGAAAATAGTAATTTTGAATAGTCAAAAAATTCCGGTTTTTTTACTATTCAAAATTACTATTTTCACTTGAGGAAAATTATAATTAATTTCTAGAACAATTTAAAGCAAGGAAATGTACAACTGTCTTTTATAAAATAAAAAAATCTAAATCAATGTATGTCAAAACTTAAAACTTATTTATCTAAAAAGAAGTAACAAGGGATATATTCTCATCCTTTACAGTTCCAAAAATACATTTAATTATTATTATTATATAATATTGTTTTAAATATTAAAATTAAAAAATTGTCACTGTAACCAAAAATAGATAAAAACATTAAATTTGATTTTGAAGTTAAAGATATTCATTCTCATCCATTACTATGACCCAGATACATTCGGTTATTATTATTATTTTTTTATTGTATTATTATAGTATTATTATAAAGTTGATTAATTTTTTAATTATGTTTCATACTTTTAAAATATTTTTCACTACTCGTAATATAATTCAAATATATTCTCATTTTTTTTACCAAATCCATACAAAACTATTTCTAAACACATTAACAATAAATTCAAATATTGATTATAGAAAAATATTTTTCACTAGGCGTAAAAAATACACTCTTATATTTTAAAATACATTTAAAAGAACCCACTATTTTTTTGCATAGAAGGCTTACATCATATATCTTTTATAAGTAAAACAATATTCTAATCAAAATTTGGGCTTTTTTCTTACGTACATAACAAATTTAAGTCAATATTATCATTAGTTAAAAATTTCAAACGAATGTGAAAAGTTTAATTTCAAGAGAACATAAGTGATAAAACACGTACAACGCAATGTAACACCACTAGTAAAAAAATAAATAAATTTCTAAATTAAGATTCGAGGTGCCTTTCCTCAAACCACTCCTTTTCATTGTCCTTGTGTTTTATTCTTGTTTGAGATAACTATTTAGGATAGAAGAAGTGGCCTTCTCTAAAGCAATCATTTTTATCATCCTAAATTACTTTCGTAGCCTATCCTTTTCATTTCCGTTTACGGGCTATTTTTTTACAATGATTAAGCTATTTGTGATTTAGTTTCTTGTAGAGTAGATTATCATGTTTTGATTTGTAATTTTTTGGTATTATGAAAAAATTTGCCCAAAACCAAAGAAAATATCCCATCATCAATATTTATATAGAAAAAAGAAATCAAAAAAATTGTTAGCTAAGGGATTTTTCCTTATTTATTATTATGACAAAAAAAGCAGAGGGGAAAATGCCAGATAAACAATAAAGGAAAAGGAAGGAAACTGATTCGACTCCACATATGTAGCTGGCATGTTATTGTTTCCACTTTTGTACTAAAAAGAAAATTATTATTTCCACTCTAAAAAGTGTTCCATTTTTGTCCTCCAGTGTGAAGAGCTGGTTTTCCATAAGTTGGAAAAGGTAAAGCAGCAACAACATCATTAGCTTTAAAACTATCAATAAGGTACTAAAGGATTAATAAAAAATATTTTAATCCATAACCTTGACTGCACATGGTTACCACATTGATACTATGCTAATTAAATGATACATGCCCATCCACAATCGAGTACCCTAGGACAGGGCTTTTTACACACACATATTTCTATTCAAGAACAGGAAAAAGAACTCATGGTCGCATACCAAAATTTGTGTCACTTTCATAAATATCCGCATGCATATATAAAGCACACGCATCGATAGATAGATACATATATGTCCAGTAATTGAAAATGGGAATTGAACGCCATTAAGGGATTGTATATGAAAGTTGAATATCATAAAAAGTTATTGAAAGAATGGTTAAAATTACATAAAAAAAAGTATTATATTAAAATACAAGATATTGAGTGGGTCTTTTCAAATTACGAGGAGAGCGAAAAGGTCATAACAATTGTACACACAATCTAAATATGTATATGCGATTTATATTGCCAAAGGATGGTAACATATACTTATCTTGCACCAATTAAAAATTTGTAAACTAAGCTTTATAAAGTGTGTCCCTTTGTACGCATTACAACAAACTAGCAAGTAGTAACTAGTAACAGAAATTAAAAAAAGCTAGTTTTATGACTATCTCTCACCAAAAGTTGCTAGTTTTATATATATGCTGGCTGAGCCCAAAAATGACTTGTTCCAATTATGATAGTAACTAGGCAATGGTGTCCAACCATGAGCATCCTATTATATATTCCATTAAACCCCACTCATTTTTGCACCAATAATTTTTTCTTGTAGTGTGCACTACCCATAGTCGCTACTTTTTCAATTACTTTTTCTTTTTTTCCATTTCAAAAGGTATATCTTACTCTTGAATATTGTCTCTGCTTCAAAAGCAAGCAAACCCTGCATCCTTTGTAATCATTTCAAAATATTATTTTTCAAAAAATGGGTATTTTTATAATGAATTTTGATACAAAATAATTGTTTCCATCACCAAATGCTTGCCATGTTCTTCGTACCATGGCTAAGGAAAGTTAGTAACACAACTTTTAAGAAGATTAAGTCATCGCTAACCTCTAAGCACAATCTTATTATAATAGGTGCATAATTGTTTACTTATCACTGATCTGAAGACACCCATCGCCATGAACCCAAAATCATGGAGAACATTTTTTTATCTCGTTTCAGTCAATATGTAGTTGCTAAGTAAGAAAAACATTTAGTTGTTACATCTTAGAGTAATTTTTGTGACCTTAGCTGTTAGACATATGCATGGACCCATAGTTTCATTTAATATTTTTGAATAATGGAACAACTAAAAATTTCTCAAAAACGTGTTATAATAATACTTATAAGAATCAATCATGAAAATAAGTGCATAAACGAAAATGAAAACCAAGATATTCGTGATTCGGCTTACCAGCACTTTTGGGTCGGAATTAGTCCACAAAACAAAATATGTACCTTTTTTCCACTATATGAAATTACAACTAATATAATATTTCTTTTTATTTTCCCTTGCTACTTCTCTGTAATTGAACTAAAAGTATCCCATATTTATAGTAAAAGTTTATGGCCAAAACCACGTGAAATACCACATTTATAAAAGCATGTATCACGACACTCATCCTTGGTCATACAATATAACTCCCCCTAATGAAAATTAGTTGTCCTAGTGAAGAAAATTTTTGAGCTATTGCATTCCAATGTCATGTACGAACTTCTTGAATATTGTTATTTGAAGTAACTTCGTAAATAAATCTGCTAGATTTTCTTTGGATCGGATTTGTCTTATATCTATCTCACCGTCCTTTTA
>MKEJ01041234.1:0-12400 GCA_001753735.1 Embelia ribes
TATTTGATTATAGCGGAATTAGTGATGCAAGTATTCCCAGGCATGTACATAGCCTTTCTTCACTACTACTTTTGTAGTCGTAGATTCATAGGCAAGTCTTCATGTTATATTAACATTATTATTATTATTGCTAATTAATATGCAGGTTGGTGATTTTGACGGTGTGGAGTGGTTTGGTGGTGGGAGGCATATTAGGATTGTACACTGAGATATGTACCATTCTCATGCCGACAGACAGGTACATAGACTGATAGTACTTTACATGCGGAGGGCATGTTTCCTTTGGACATAGGTATATCCCTCTATGCTATGGCATACATGACAGAGATCGCGTAAATAGGTACTAGCTATAGATTACTTGCCTGTCCTTTAATTAGGACTTATTCGACTATTTCTTTATTGTTGTATATATATTTAACAAGTCATATACTTGTAAACTCCTCCTTATATTTTAGTTAAGGATCTAACCTATATATCTCTTCCTGTTATATATTTTGTCCATGCGAATTTGTAGGTGCATTTGGGAGCTTCAGAGCTCATTGGGCATATAGACTTTTAGTGTATGACATCGGAGTACGGTGACATTTAGTGAGATCCTCTCAATTCTTATGTAGAGGCATTGATATGTATCAGAGTTTCTTTTTTTTTTTATTATTTGGGCGATCATGTAGCTCGATGATATATTATGTATCCTATAGTCAGAAATACTGTGAATATCGTAGTATTATGTATATTTGGGACTTTAGAGGATTCACATGGGTGACAATAGTTATTTATTTTTATCATTGTTATTTATTCCCGGATTTGCGAAAATTCGAGGTATGACAAAATTTACATATTTAGCATCATAAATCTGCAATTAACATAAAAACACGTAATATATAACAAGTTGCATATTTTAAATAACTATATAAATAACTTACAAGTTCAATTATATGCACTTAATTTATATAATTTCATAGCCCAATCATATATATATATGCGCGTGTGTGCATAATACATATTTATTTTAGACTTTTTTGAATGAGCATAAACCGTAACATGCTAATATGGCAATTGTTCTAAAGCAACTCTCTTTTTAACTAGCCCTATTTTGTCGTTCAAATTTGATTCGATTGTAAATGATCTAATCATAAATAAGCCCTATTTTATTTATGAGCAACTCAAATAATTTGCATCCTTGTATGTGGCTCGGTGCTGATAATTAGCATTCCTATATGTGAATACTAATTTCCCCCCAAGTGAATACAAATGGGTAATTTTATACGTTCTCGTAATTTAGGGATAACATACCACCTATAATGGGGACCATTCGTGTCAAAAGTTCAACACCTGTGGACTATTAATAGTTCAATTGAAACTATTGGAACCTAAAATTTTGTTATTAAATCCATGAGGATTATTATTGTAATTGATCCTTGCTTAATGGAGGAGCAACTCAGCTCACTTAAAGGAAAACGCATCTTTCTTTTGTGTTTTTAGTAGAAAAATATTTTAATGTTGTCCATTGTAACTGACGGAAGGGTTTCCAATAACATACGAAGAAAGCCAATAATTTTTATGCGTTTTTAAATAAGTTATGTTATTTTGGGATTATATCTCGTTCGTGTATTATTTTGGAAATAAATCAGTATTCATGTGTCATAATTAGGAGTGTGCATCGGTCGGTTCAGTTTGACAATAGCAAAAATCGAACCAATCGAAATATATTTTCAAAACTAATCCTGTTCGAACCGAAAAAATCATTTTGGTTCGGTTCCAAATCCGAAAACTGAATTACAAAGAAAAAAAAATTACTAGAATGTTTAAACCGATATATCTATCGTAATTTGTGACCCTAATTAAAAATAAATAAATTTATTTTAAACA
Source organism: Embelia ribes (assembly GCA_001753735.1). Lineage (NCBI taxonomy): Eukaryota > Viridiplantae > Streptophyta > Magnoliopsida > Ericales > Primulaceae > Embelia > Embelia ribes. The sequence goes on from MKEJ01041234.1 coordinate 1,870, forward strand.
GAATATTGGTTTAACCGAACCGAACCGGTAAAATTAATATGAAAATTAAAACTAAACCGATATAACCGAAAAACCAACATTTTTAATTTTACAAAATCGAACCGAACCGAAAAAAAATAAATGAATTTGTTTCAGTTCTGTTTTTCAATTTAACTGATATATGTACGCCCCTCGCCACAATGGCGAAAAATTATATAATAAGCATATAGGCCACGGATGAGGAAGTTGATCAATTTTACACATTTTATTGTGCAAGTTGGTTCTTTACAAATTTTCTTTATTTGGGGAAAAAAGATCAGCAACGAGGTGGGGGAAATGGATAATGAAAGACATTGAATATAGACTCTAATTAATGATGGTTATGAAAAAAATTGCAACTTGCTTGCAAATTAGGTAGGTGTAACCGTGGAATAAATATACTAATCTCTAGTGGAAGATTGCTAAATTTCAATATGGATATAATTTGCCTTCGCAAAGCAGCCATAATCAACTACATTTAGATGTTTTTGCTTAGAGCTGGTAATAAAAATAAAAAAACCAAACAATACATCATAAAAAACATATACCAAAGTGATTTGAATTATATGAAATGATTGATCAATACAAGCCAAAAGATACGCAATTTACGCACAATAATTAAGTTACAGATCGATGTAACAACATATAACTAAATAGATAAATTAGGCACTAACAGACAGCTTGGGTTGGTTTTGACGATATTTGTTCACGTACTTCTCCAAATTTATATGAGCGTGCACGTACCTAAAAAATGGTATTATGAACTACACATTTAATTCAATTGAAATTGGTACCAAATATTGTTAATATGTTTACACGGTAGAACAAGACACAAGTTTCTTGTCGAGGACGTGATTGAGTTGATTTGGAAATGAAACATTTACCTGAAATATTTCCAAATTGTTATGAAAACCGAGAAAAAATAAAAGAATAAAAAAATTAAAACTCAATAACAAAATAAGGGTAAGAAAAATGAAGAATTTACCACTTCTGCCTTTTTAAATTGCAATATGTGATATTTTGAGGACACTAGTATTGTTGCCAAACCAATTTTTTTTCTGAAAATTTACTTATGGCCAAACCATTAACCATTCAAAACTAATGATTTTGGAAACAATGGGCAGTGCAAGTCAATGTGAACTTATCAAAAAAGAAATGTTTGTGAAGAAAACATGTTATACCAAACAAGTTGGAGAATCCTAAATTCTTAAAATTTTTCCAAGTTTTCAGCGGCCGCCCATCTTATTTTAGCTTTTACTATATGCTGAAATTAAAAAGTTATAATTTTTAAAAACTAGTCACCTTAGATCTAGTGGTCCAAATCCATGTGAGCAAATAATATATTCAATTTCTGTTTTTTGTTTATTCTCAACTTGTCTTAATTGACCTAATCTTTTTTAGGTTTTGATGTGTCCTTTTTAACTAAATGTTCATAATCTATCTTTTGAAAAACTTTTTTTTTTTTTTTCTAATCTCTAATAATACCTTAGGCTAATGTGAGGCCGGTCTCATCTGTAGTGTGATTCCTATAACACCTATTGGTACCGCCCCAAGAAAAATGGAAATTTATCTAATTTAGTTATTAATGTTATTGTTGGTACCCATAAATGAAAAGCCAATCAAGATGTCTTAAATCAGTTCAGTTGCGGTTTATTAAAGCATAATTAAAGTCTAAATTTTTTTATTCTTAACTCCACGTGATTCCAATCTCAACTTGACTATAATCAATGCATATCCCGACTTTTAACAGCTAGAAATAAAGAAAAGAAAAGTTGAACTCCTTATGTTCATAAATTATTGTACAATACATTCGTTAATAAATTTTAAAATATAATAATATAATAATTTAATATAATAAAAAAATAAATTTATTCTCATTTTTTATTCAAAAATATAAATTTAATATTTTTATTATATTTAAATATTAAATGGTTATGATTTAAAGTTTCTTAAAAGATGTATTGTGCAATAATTAATTGATAGGTGGAGTATCGTATATATTTGGTTCATATTCTATAATTAACCAAACAAATTTGAGTTCATATTCTATGCACAAAAATTATATGATACTTCTTAACATTTTTGTTTTTTGCTAATTTATTCTATGCACGAAGTTCGTAAAAACGAAGAAATTTAAATTTAATCAATAATAATTAATGGTGTTTAGTTCTGAATTAAGTTTCATTAGTTGACATATTTCTCCGAAATATAACTAAGCTTTAATTCCAAGGACACTCCAAAAGACATTTAAGTTTTGGCTTTTATTAATTTACTATTGTTTCTAATTTTCAAACTACACAAAACTATTATGAAAATAACCTCAAATATGTCTTTATAAATAATGGTCTTTATTGGAAAATCGTAATCTTGCTTAGATTCCAATTACATGGACACCATATATATGGTTGAAACAACCCCTAGGTTTTTAAAAATCGCAATTAGGTCGCCATCTAATATTTGTTTGAAAAGAGAAATCTAAGTATAAGGATTTAGAAATTAAATCCTTCCCTTTCCTCCAGTGAACTTTATATTCAATCTACCGGAAATAGCATTTTGTTTTTTATATATACTAAAAAGAATCATGTAGCTAAAAAGCGAGTATAGGTGAAAATCAAACTCTCGAAACTAAATCAGAGCGTTGTTAATTGGAGATATGATTATTGAGTAATTGGATAATCTTTCGGCCATAAACATTGAACACTTCATGATTGTCAAAAAAATAATTATTGTGAATCATTGTTTAGCAATGGGTGGTAATCATAAAAAATGTTAAGGGTGTAAAGTCTAAACGAAATTGTAGACAAGTGTGAAATGCAATTTTTAAGAATCTTTAAAGGGGTGTGAGCTCAACGAACATTTATGCATTACATATTTTATTTATAAAACCAAATATGGTAAGTGATTACTATCCTAGCATTTTCCAAATGTATGTAGGGTAAATTACATTATCCCCCCAATAGATTTCTGACAATTTCATAATCCCCCTGAGGTTTCTTAAATTACACTTCACCCCATGCGGTTTGATGGCCATTGCAATTTACTCTCAGAGTTTCCAAGGCAAGGTGAAAATAATATTATTTCTAAGAAATAACTCAAAATTTGACTACAATACACTTTAAATAGTATATCTTGTATAATTTTTTTATTATAATTTTTTGTCAGAAAAATTATTGTTTATAAATATAATATATTACTTTTTTTAAAGTAATTATATTTTCTTTAATATTACCTAATATCAGGTTATTAATTAATAAAATTACAAAATTAAGTGAGGGTAGTATCTTCCTTATACAACAAAAATTTAACTTGGGTTATAAATTGTGGCAAAGTATAGTTTATGAAACTTTTAGGGGCAATCGGAAATTATCAGAAACCTCATGGGGACTAAGTGTAATTTACCTATATATATATATATATATAAGCAGTTGCTGCAAGTTGTTGGTACGTGTGATGATTCCCCGGGCTTGTGGGATAAGCATGAGACGCGATGCCTTGGACACAAAATAGTCTGAACTACACTAATGGTCCCACAGCTTTGAAAACATTACATTTGGTCCCAAGTCTCGTTGCAACAATAATATTTCTCTATTTTTGAAAAGGCAACGTGTGCTCTCAAAATTTTAAAAAGGTAAAAGTTCTCAAAAAACGTGACTATATCAATATAAATGATTATTATTTTAGTAAGTCATACATTACCAGAGAAGTGTTGATCATGCAATGGAACTTAAAAGTATAATTTTTTCATTCTATTAACTAAAACTATCTACATTAGGATTACTTGTTTGTGGTTTGATTAAATTTGACAGATTTGACCTTTTGATCAAATTTGACAGGTTTGACCTAGCTGGCAAACAAGAAATTACTGGTAATTGGTGTGATTTTTTGGTCTATTAAAATGAACATACGTGAGAAATTATGTTATTTATTCAAAAATTGGGATTAATAAAAGTAGTGTATCTCTCCATAAAATTTATCCAAAAATTTTACTTGTTTTTTTTTATAGAAATAAATTATATTATGTGAAAATTGATGCATATCAATAGTGAAGACAAGAATTTTGGATAGTATTCACGGTAAATGTATCTTTTTCATACGATTTCAACTAAACAATGTGACAAAATAGAATATAAGATAAAACTATGAGCACCGCTAGTGTAACCGAACGTAGAAAACAACAAAAACAAAAACCAGTGGCCTATCAAAGTCAGGTTCAGTTGAAGTGCGCCCACAGTCCCAAAGACCCAAAACCAGAAACCAGTCGCCTGTTTTGTTTCCAAAAACCAAAGAAAATTGAAAACAAAACCGCTTTTTGCCCAAAAAGCAGAACACGACTTCCCGAAAACCAGGAGCGAGAGCTAGTGGGGCCCGCGTGGGCTGTGGGGCCCGCGCCACCCGCAATATGTGGCCATTCGACCGCAGCCTGACAGTTCCACGTGAGTGACACGCGCTACTGGGGCCTGAGGTGGGCCCCACTTGCATGGTACTCGGCCCCTATGTTTCCCCCATTAGCCTCCACGTGGACGGACTAAAACCTTGCTTTATGAGGATCTTTTTCCTATGATTTTCATAAAATGTTTTTAGTGTATATATGTTTATTATATGATTTTTGTACTTTTTTGGTACAAATGGTAATCTTTTCTATTTTCTATTATATACCAACAAAATAAGTGAGAAAATATATTATTGTATATAACATTTACCCGATTTACTTCAAGCTCGTCATTAAAAACCATTGATATGCAAAAAATTTTACTTACCAAAGCCGCGGTTAAAAACAACTAGTTAGTTCTATAAAAAAATTAATCCTATTTATACTGTATCATATAAAGCAAGGTATCACAGTATTAACGAGATAATCACTCGTCTCAAATCATTTTGGTTAGAGAATTTGGTAAGAAAAACAAAAATATTTATTTAATTTTTTTATATGCTAATTTGATAAGGAAATTCTAATTACAATCATTATTGAGATATAATTAAAAACCATCAATATGCGAAAGTTTTGCTCATCAAATTAACAATTAAAAAAATTGGTTTATTTCTGGAAAAAAATAATTAAGTGGGCTATGACATTATTAACGAGATAATCGTTGGTCTCACGTCATTTTGAATATGATTAAAGACGTAACATATAAAGAATATTATGGACATAAATAATAAAATATTTTTTAAATTCATATGTAGCTTATCAGTTTTTGCTGGAGCTTTACAATTAAGCATCTTAGTACTGGAACACCAGATTTGCAAGAGCGAAATAGGTTTTTTTTGTTAATTAAATAATTTATTTATTATAATAATTTCTTGGACAGTATGTATATTAACATAATCTTCGAAAGGAAAAATAGAGTACTTTTATTTTTCTGGGATAAGATCTCTGCCAGGAACATATGTTACAAAGAGTTCAATTTTATTGAATCAACAATTTTAACTAATTCAGTACATATATATTACTTATTGTGCAAACTTAATTCTAAATCATCCTATTCTTATTACAAAAATGGTATTTCTATCCAACAATTTTAACTAATTCATAACCATTGATTTTGCAAGAAAATCCATCTAAAATTTTCAACATTCCAAGAATTTTTTTGTTGCATCATATATTAAAAAATTCGAATAAAATTTTGGGAATGATTATTATTTTTGATTGGGAGAATGTATGCAACTTTATCGCATAAAATCTTAAGTTATTAGAGAGAGACTCATTATATTATTTTTTATTTTATTCAATATGCCTCATACTTGCCATTTATTTTTAACCAACAAATATATTTAATTTTTAATTGGGTAAAGTTAAATTTAAATTCAGAACCTCTTCATGTTTCTATACTATATTAAAATATATTCAACCATCTTTTCCAAAGATTTAAACGGTTAAGAGATGGACATTATTTTATTTATTGGAAACTACTTTGTCTTTCTCGTCCTCATTGCAGGTATTGAGGAAATTCATATAATTAATACATCATATAGTCCAAACTCCAAAGTTGAAATTCCATCATTTGGAAGTCATCTCAATGTAAGAAATTTTTTTACATATAATTTACAAGAATTAATGTATTTCGAAAATAAATTATGACAATTTAAAAGTAAATTATTATAAATATTTTTAATTTAAATTTTATTAAAATTAATATAATTAATTATTCTTAATTTATAATAATTTTATTCTTAAAGTCCGATAATTTCGTACAAAAATTTATTGATAGATTCGCATCCACATCAACAGCACATAGAATAGCTTCCAACTTTTCTTCAAAAGGGATGAATTACACTAGTGGTCCCCATCATTCAACTAATTTATTTTTGCATCTTATAAATTCAACTACACATAAACAATCCTCAAATTTCAAGAAAATGATATATACATTGATGAGGGATGGAATGGGGTAGAGAATTACGATTTCTACTGATCTAGAAAATTTCAATAAAATTTATGTGTAAATTAAAAAATTTTAAGAAACCCTTTTACCCTTTTTCTATACATATAAGCTCAACCCCTATTATAGAATACTGAATTCGCCATTTGTATATATTTTTTCTTATATTCTAACCCTAAAATTCTTAAATTAGGTGACCATATCAAAACAAAAATTGTAATTTTTTTTTTACCACTAGATAAATAATATTTTGGTAGTATGATATGCTTTTACAAAAGATAACTTTTTTTTGCTATGAAAATAGCTGGCAGGATGCATTTAACTTCAAATATTTAGCTTATTTATACTAAAATAGCAATAAAAGTAGCCAAGTAAATTTCAGTTTTTATAAAAAAAAAAAAATATATAGTTTAAGTTAAAGCCGAAAGTGACTTAACATCCATAAAAAGTAACAATTTGTGTTCCTTTCTGAAAATATGTGGACCTTCAGTGTAATTAAGCGTCAAAATGGGGGAGAGTGATCCACGCGCCATGTTATGAGCCTGGTGCTTGCTCCCACAGGATATGGTGGGTACATACATCCATCCCCCTCTTCCATGAAAATGGAAAAAGCTGGTATTCCCTTCAAAACCACTGCGCCCCTTCATTTTTCTCATATATATATATTCACATACCTAATCTCTAAATTTCCAATACTCACAAACTTTCCAAAAACTACAACCTCTGTTTTTTCTCAACCCAATTTCCAAATTTTGATCTCTAATAAATATAATAATATAATAAAATAAAAAATAGAAAATGAGGATGAGCTGTAACGGGTGCAGGGTGCTAAGAAAGGGTTGTAGCGAGAATTGTAGCATAAGGCCATGTCTTCAGTGGATCAAAACACCCGAGTCTCAAGCAAACGCCACCGTTTTTCTTGCTAAGTTTTATGGCCGTGCTGGGCTTCTTAACCTCATCAATGCTGGGCCCCAACACCTCCGCCCTGGTAATTTTTTTTTATTTTTTATTTTTTATTTTTTACTCCTTTTTTTTTTTTTTTTGGTTCCTCAAATATAATGTGGAATTTCGCCGAAATTAGATGCGATTTGACTTGGTGCAGGGTAATTATACATGCAGTTTGAGAATTAGCACATACAAACACACTAGGATATCTATTTTATACACAAACACACATATNNTTTTCCAAAGTCTATTCTATGATATATATATATATATATATAACTTTTCCAAGGTCTATGAGATTCTTCTTTTGGTTCAATTTTTAACCTTTTTATCTCTGATCTGTGCCATACACCTGTCTTTTATCCAATAGTGTCTAAATTGTGCAAGGTGATGGAATCAAAAGACATAGGTGATACATCATCTCTTAGTTCTCCTTCTGGTTCTGGTGAAGTTGATGGTGTATTCCTTGTAACTGTTATTGCAATTCTAGTTGTTTCTTCTATTGATACTGATCTACTAGAATTTTGACTATCTGGACTATGGTCTTTAATTTTTGAACTACTTTCACCAAGAACAATTTCTTCATTAACTGGAATATTGATTTTATCAAAATATGCTAAATAATCCATATTGCCTTCTTTTTTCTGGGTAGAGGATGCTAAGAACATATCTACTAATTTTTCTTCTTTTTCTTTTTTCTCCCTTTTACTTTTTCTTGGTTTTCCTCCAATTTTTACATTTGGTAATCTTTTTGCTTTTGGGAAATTCTTTTTAACTCCTACTTCCTCCTTACTTTCTTTGTTTTTTAGCAAAGCATCAGCTGTCAACGGATTTGATGAATAGTCTTTACTCCTTAGCGTTTGAAAGGGACTTGGTGATGAATTATCAACTTCACCACTAGCAATTCTTACACTTTTTGGCAAAGTGTCAACCATCAATGAATTTGATTTTATCTCTTTACCAACCACCGTTTGAGCTGGACGACTTCCCCCTAAGTTGGGTCTTCTTGTTGATTCTCCTGTTTGAGTACCTGTACTAGACATATCTAAAACATAAGAAGGATTAGCTAAAATATAATTAATCTGATAAGTTTTTAATATTCATTGTCTGTGGTAAAAGTTTAGTGTCTGTGGAAATATATTCTTTATATTTTCTATATATTTCTATTCCTAAGGGTCCTGGTAATTTTAAAAATAATTTTTCTCCTATGCCAGAATCTTTAAATGTTACAACAATACTACTATAATATAAAAAGTCTCGTAAAAATAGTTTTATAAAACTCCAACTTTTAATTTGTAGTTGTTTTAGTTTCCTAAGAGCTTCTTCTTGTCATTTTTTGCCTCCAACATTAGAAATAGATGAAGACTTAAGTGATACAGAATCTATTTATAGTATTCAAGAAGTAATAGATATTGAATATGTAAAAGAAATAGATTATGATGAAGAAAATGAAATTAGTAAAGAAATTTATGAATCTAATAGAAGTAAAAAAAGAACAACTAGATAATTATTTTATAAAAATAATTAAAGAATTAGAAAGCAGGTGTAAAGAGCTTCAAGAAAGTTGTAAACAAATAAAAGATTTGTTGGAAAATATAAAAGAAATTGTAGCAAGTTAATGAGATTAGAAAACGATCCAAAAGATATTAATATATTAAAAGAAGTTGGTAAATATCATTCAGAAACTTTAGAAATAACAAATTATTTAGGAAGATCAGGAGCAGATAAAACATACCCTAATAGTTGAATGTAATAATAGGATTATTAATAAAAAACAACCAAAAAACAAAACTAACTAGTTTGAAGATAAACTATTTAGAACAAAAATTAAATTTATTAAAAGAATAAATAGAAAGTTTAAAACAACTAAAAATGCATCTTTTTACTCTCTTAATTCCATCAATCAAACTTAAAAATGCATAATTATATCTCAATTTATGTATGAAAGTAGATGTATTTCATAGAAATTTTGATTTTAAATGGTTGGAACAAATTGTTTGAAACCCTTATTTATGATGCCACAATCAACTTTGTGAAAAACTTACCGATAATGCACCATTCGACTTTCATAGAGTCAATTGTGGCAAGAAATGATTGATTACATAACATAAGGATTGACTTTATGAAAGTCGAAAAAATCTACAAGAATCGACATCCATAAAGTCGAACATAAGGATCGACTTTGCGAATGTCGAATGTTGTAATAATGTTCGACCTTACAAAAATCGAACCATACTTATAATTTTAATTTTCCCAAATACAGAACAATCGACTTTCTAAAAGTCGAATATTTGCATTATGATCGACTTTATAAGGTTGATCCAATTGTTCGACTTTTTCATAGTCAATTCTTCAATTAGGAGCGACTTCTTCTCTTATAAGCGGCACCAGCGGTGCCGCGACGTATGGGGTATCACGACGATGGTGAAAGGTGTGCGGCAAGGTTCATATTTGCAGCTATAGAGGAGGTTGGCAAGGGGTGTGGCCGTAGGGTTTTAGATCGCCATTTTTAAAGAGAGAAGAGGAGGGGGGGTTGAATTATGTGAAAAATATATTTATAATTTTAGTTGTAGAGAGAATTATTTACACCTGGTATCCTACAAATTAAAAGTTAAAAGTGGTGTCAATAGGAATTTTAATCATGCAGGTGTAGTGCTATTAAGTTTTCAAAAATTAAAATGTAGATGGTGCCAAAAGTAAGAAATGTGGTGCCAATAGTCACCCTTTTTAATATTCTACTATCAAGTCTTTCTCCAGCATATTTTAACACGTTCTATGGACAGAAAAGAGACATAAAATTCTCAATAATTATATAGAGAGAAACTATTCCTTCTGCTGCTGACGTAGAAAGACCACCTTCTTTTCCGAAGGAAGGTATTTAAGAGTAATATTGTAGAAGATTAAAAGATGTGCAACGATTCTCCTGCACGAACATTCTTGTTGCTGTTCATGAGATTTTTACACATAAATTTCATAGGTTTAATTCTATCCTATATAGTTGTCACGCCACAAAATCTGTGACCCCGGGGACGTGATCTAAAAGTAATAGTAACAGCAATAACTAATATCTATCCAACTCATCCCATCATCAAAGAATCTACAATATTAACATCAACATCAACAACATCATTTTGCCCCAAATTGCTTCGCCTCCACATCAAGAGTTGATCTATTGATCAAAACCTAAT
>MKEJ01041236.1:0-15597 GCA_001753735.1 Embelia ribes
ATTCTGATACCACTAATTGGTCATCACATATGAAAAATGTTTTGTACATGGAGCTTCATGAAATTTTATACTAGAAAACACATCTAACTAAATATCACATCAAAAAGATCACTAGATGATCTAAACTTGGTCATTTATTAATTTTCCAACGACCAAATTTAAACTCTATTTTTGTAGAGTTAGAGAAACACCAATGTACTTGTTAGAAAAGAAAGATTTAGTAACAAGTAATTTAATTACATTATTTTGACATAATATCGTCATTATAAAACAAACATCAAATTAAAAAAAAATACATACTAAAATATTTTGTTTTGTCATTAGTCAAAAATTTGGTAAAACTTATTACAGTAAAACTTATGCAACGGGCCTTTTGCCTCATCAAGATCGCCCGTCAAAAATAAGTAGAAGATTTACGACATGTAAAAGAGGTTAGTTTCAACCACCACCGATGTTCATCTATTCCCATCCCTCCCACGATCACTTTTCCCTAAGCGGAGCAGCAGCCATAGATATATAGGACTTCTCCGTCGATCTCCAATATCTCTCTCTCTCTGTGTTCAATCAGGTGGCTCCTCCCTTATGCCGTCCCTATTCATTTTGTTTCAACACCTCTAGAAACATACATATAAAAATACATATATACATCGATTTATACCTCCACATATTTGTATATATTTTTTAAATAAATTTGGAGATTTGTATATACTAAGGGGATTAAATTGAATCGATGTAAAGGGAAGAAGTCTAGGGCTTTTAATTTTGTTTGCAGAACAACTCGTCAACAAACAAATTCTGGTTGGTAGACATTTGCGTGGGCCCAAATTTTTTCAATAGATAAATTTATCTAAATACAAAGAAAGAGAATGGCTTCTCAATATCAAAGAATCGAATTGAAACCCTAATATATTGGCTTAAATTCAAGAACTCGGATCCTATTTCCGGAATAAATTCTAGTTGTCTATTGAGGTTATCTCTAATTATGTTTGTTTCTTCGATCATTGGATTATGCCAATTATCTGTTTGCGAAAAATCCGATGGGAAAATGTGGTTTGGTTTCTTTTGTTCAAGGATTTCGGTTCATATTATATTGATTTTTACATGAATTTTGTCTATCTTCGTGTATTGGGTGATCAAATAAGGAAGAGTGATATGTTTACACTTTTTTCCGAAGCACAAAATTACGTAAAAGTTGGAAAACATTGAGGCATTGCTTGATATTTGTTGATTAATTTTTTATTTGGTTTTCAACATTTTATATATTGTTTAAGCATTTGGGACGGACTTGTCGATGTTTGTATTCATTATTGACCAGCGAGCGTCTTTGGATCACTCTAATCATGGGATGTCAATCGTAAACAGTTCTTTCGATATTTTACTTCTGTAAAAGGTGATGTTGTCTCCAATGACCTTACCCTTCATACGTCACAAGAAATCCTTCAAGAAATAACTCTTCAAGTGTATGACTTAAAACAAGTTATTTATATTTGGCGTCATTATAAAGATTATGTTTCACTATATTAATTTTGTTGTTCCATTTTTGCTTTTAATATGATTCTTGGCATACCACTGAGAGAGAAAATTGCGGCCAAGTAAGTAGTTCTCATTATTTTTATGGAGTATGTATAAATTTCCTACATTCCATCTTATATGTACTGACAACTAGAAAATATGGTGATTTTTAATTATAACATTGATTTATCTTCTCTGCGTGTCAATATTCTCTTTTTTCGTGTCAACACATGTAAGGCCCTAAAAAAATAATAAATATATATATATATATAACATGGTTAGTCGAGTTGTTTCACCTAATATGCATTATTGTGCATCTCATTCAAGCTGACAAAAAGAGTGATACAATAGAGGAGAGAATGAGTGATAAATGGAAACTTCCTTTTGAGCAAAATTCAACCATTTAGGGAGGAGGAGACATCCGGGTGGCATTATAACTGTGGATTCGGTTTTTTCGTATTGTTCTTGTCAATTTGACGTAAGTATTGATATAGTTTTCTTCCTGTTATTCTTAGATGTTGTTCATTACTTTGTCCAATTTTTATTAGTGAATTCGTAATGGATTCTGATCTGATTTTCATAAAATTTCTCGCTCATCTTTCCATTTAGGATTCGGATTTCGGATAGCTACTTTCGGTGACTTTTCCAAGCTTTCTAAGTAATCCTTTGATTGCTGGAATAGGTACGTTCTAGAGTTCATATCTTATATTATTGAGTTTTTCAAATGAAAACTGGATTTGAAGCCTTTAAAATTGAATTAGAGTTTGATAAACTTAGAAGTTTTCACTTGTTGAGTTTTTTTTTTTAATTGGAAATCTAATACGATTCGAGTGCTTTAGCCACTGATTTGGCCTATATACGATTCAAATTAAATTATTCTCAAAATATGAAAGTTATAGATAATGAAAGTTTTAGATAATTGAGATACTTTTCTAACTGTAAATAAAGCTTAAAATGAGTTATGGTTTGAGAAATATGACCAAAATATCGGGCTACTATCAATCTATCATTGCTGCAACCTGAACATTTTGGGTTATATTTTAACCCCTCTACAATTTATATTAAATTTTTCCCAAAATATAAAAGATGTAGATAAATGAAATATCTATTTAATTAAAATTTTCAGCTCATTTGGATTTACGGATTGAAATATATGGCCAAAAATAACAAACTGTTAGTCTTAGTAGAACCTCGAAAATATGGAAAATGTTAGAATGTGATTAGTAGTTACCTTAGGGACCATTATTTGAGTCCAATTTTGACATATTAGATAGTAAAACTACTGAAAACACAAAATTTTGAAAATATAATGAATTTGGTTACAATGAATTTGATTTGGTTTAGACCTTGGAAGGTAGATGTCTAAGGGTGGGTTTTGGGTCTTAGAAACTATTGGCTAAGGGTAGAGATATAATTACACGAAATTAATCTTGGTAATTAAAATGAATTTGTTTGGTTTAGGCTCTGGTATCTAGATGACCAGAGTTTTATTTTGAGTTGTGCCTCGGTAGCTAGATGACCAGGGTTTTATTTTGTTTTGAGCTCCGATAGCTAAATGACCGAAGTTTGCTTTGTATTTTGGTAGCTAGCTGACCAAAGTATATTGCAGGTATAGGCAACTAGATAAACAAAGTATATTGTAGGTTTTGGTAGCTAGATGACCATAGTTTTGTTACAAATTGATGATCTTAGAAGCTAGTTGTCTAAGTGTGATTCGGTCTCCGCGGGCCCTTCCATTTGTATCGAATTTATACGTAAAGGTCGTTTGTTTTGCATTTGGTTTTGTTTTGGTGATTCATATATATATATTGTTTATATATGCACAGGTTGATAGTGGTGAGATATCAAGTTGAATTTTATCTGTTACATTATTGAGATAGCATGTTTTATAAATAACATGTTTTATTTTCATTTCAGATAGTAAAATATATTTTGTATTTATTTTGTTGTATCTTCAGTAGATTTAGATATCGTTTCTGATCGTACCTACTTTGTTGTTTTTGTCACTGTCTTTTACATGAAAATGCTAAGCAGATATAGGAGCTAGAGACCAAAGACTTTGAGTTATGACATGTCAGAGCTCATTCGAGAATGGTCGGCACCCTTATCTTCAGTTTTATACTTGAATTTTATTTTTTCAAACATATGTAGGCAATAGGCCAAGATATTTGTATTCTTGTGTTGTACGACCATAAAATATTATAATAAGGCCATTTGGACATGTATTTATGTATTCCAAACTTTGTTTGGACCTTTTGTACCATATCTGCATTGTTTAAAATCGGATTGTTACAAATAATATTAATCATTGCCCCAGTTTTTGCGATCTAATATGCTTGTTAATACTATTTTCAGAAAATTTGGAAAAAGATCAAACAAGTGTTCGCATGTTCAATAATTCTGCTAGTGTAACGGTATACCTATTTAGTGTTACGGTACATCACGGGTGTAACATTACACTAGGCTAGTGTGACGACTTCCTGTAAACTCCTCAAAAAAAACATGAAGCTGGTGTAACGATACACCACAAGTGCAACACTACACTAGGTTAGTGTGACGGCTTCCAAATAGCTCTACAAAAAACTTGAAGCTGAGTAACGGTATACTGAGTTACTGTTAGGGGTGTTCAATTGGTTTAACCGGATCGAAACCGAACCGGTTAGTATTGAACCAAACAAACCAGACTATTTTTTCTTGAACCAAAACTGATCTGAATACTAATACAAACCGAACCAACACCAAATCAAAAACCGAACAAACTAAAAATATTTAATTACAAAAACCGAATCAAACTGTTTTTAAAATTTTAGAATCGAATCGGATTCGGTTCGGTTTGGTAAGTCGGTTCACCGAATCAATGCCCATCCGGGGTGTTCAACAGGTTTACTCAGTTCCAAGCTGAACCTATTAGCATTGAAACGAACAAACTGGACTATTTTTTTTTTAACTGAACCCAAACCGAACCGAAAAATAGAATTTTTTTTAGACTTATAAACCGAACCGAACCGTTACACCAAAAAACAAAACCGAATGGTTTCAGTTCGGTTCAAAAATCGGTTCTGGTCCAATTTTGCGCACCCCTACTTTTGGTTATTACTTTTTTTTTTTTCTAATTAGGTCGTGAATTCATGATTATGTTGGGAAAAAATGCACAAATCTCTTATTTGAAATGTTGTTGGGAAAGAAAGAAATTTGCAGTCTTATTTGTCTTATTTGTGTAGCAGTATCTATGCGTTTTTATTGCTTGATGATTGATTTAAGAAACTTTTTTTCCACCCATGTTGCAAAACTCCATCACCTTTCATGATTTAAAGCCATAATCTTGTCATCATAGTGACATTTCGAATATATAATATTTACTACATCGTTATCAATATAAATATAAATATGTACAATAAAACCAGATCATAGAAGCATCAAGTTGCGTTAAAGTAACTACATATATATCTATACCATATATAAAAGCTATGCATTGGCATATCACATCCCGTCACATGAAATTTCTAATGATGAGAATTACATATATTATTTAAAAAATACAATAGCTGATAAAAAAAGGAGAACGAAAAAATAATGAATACTAAAAAATTAATCGAATAAGAAATCTTTCTGCACAAATAAGATCATGCAATTATTTATAATATTACAATAAATAAAATCACCAGTAGAGATTACAGAAAAGAAAATAAACAGTAGGGATTAAATCAAACGTATAAAATAATATATATCATATATACCTTACCATATCATATTTTTAGCACAATTTCTTTATTATTAAAAATATCTAATGGTTGATAAATAATGAGAAAGAAAAGATCATAAATACTCATAAAATAATCAAATAAGAAATCTTTGATTATTCAATTATTTATAATGTTACAAGTAAATAAAATCTGTAATAGACATTATAAAAAAAGAAATAACCAATAGAAATTAAAGTAAATATAAAAATTAATATATATCATGTATATCATATTATATTATATTTTTTTTTGTCATATAAAACTCCAAGGTCTAACAAAAAAAGTAAAGAGAAACTACAAAAGAATTATAATTAAAAAATTCAAATATTGAAAATTATGATTCAGAACTGGCAAAATGGAGCGAGGTTATCGAATTACTTTTTTTTATTGATTAATTATGCGTTGGCTAGATATGCGTAGAAGTTATTTTCTGATTCTTATTTATTTTCATATTTCATATTATTTTTGTCATACTTTATGTTCGCATCCCCGGGGTTCCTGGATTTTTGAGCGCGACAATAATATTATTTAACAAAATAAAAAATTTACCAATAAATTTCGGGACATTACATAAGTATTTTGAGAGCGGAGGTTGTACTTTTTATTATATCAGCAACAAATATCAGACCCGTTATAATAACAACTGATTGGAACATTTCTATAATTTATACATAATTTATTAAGTCAAAATACTTAAATCTTCATATTTTTAGTAGGAAGTGATGAGTTATTATTTAATATATACACACAATTAAAGAAAATTGGTGATGATACATGCATAAAAAGGAGAATAAAGTTATGGAGAAAATAATTCAATTATTCTATTGTTTGTATTATCTTTTTCGTTAGCAAATTTATTTCTATTGTTTATGCTTCTTCCAATGAGTAATTCCTTTATGTATAAATTGAGGGGAAAAAATTCTTTTACCTAATTTAACCACCAAATTATTAGAAAATTGAAAAATCAAAACATAATTTAACTTATATAACAAAATTATTAAAAAACTCAAAAATCAAAATATAAAAAAACTAAAACACAACTAAATTATGAAAAAACAAAATTAATTTTTCTTTCTATTATTTGTGTGCTTTTCCTCTTTAACAAACTATATTATTGTATTTTTTAACAAAAATTTTCGTCCAAGTGGAGTGCAAATATGTGGCAACGTGGGGTTTGACTTTGGTATATTGGGAATCTTTGTGTGGGTTGTTGAACCATCCCAATAGTATAAGGATTAATTTCCAACATGCATTTAACATTTGAAGGCTTAAACTAATAAAATAACATAGAAAAATGGGGAGAAAAACGTAATATATTTATACATATTTATACAATTGACTTATTTAAAAAGTGTTACATATACTTGTAAGTAATAATATATATGCGCGAGCGTGTGTGATGTGATAAATTTGCTTAATGGCTATAGAGTTGTGCTAACTTAATGAGGATATTGATATGCAATGAACAACTTTTGAGGACCCACAATTTTCCCAATAAAATATTATGTTTATATTTTTTAAATAAAGAGTAGACTTAGTTGCATAACATTTATATTTTGAAAAAAATATATTATTCGGTTGAAAAATGACAACAAAAATGGCAGGAATATACTCAACAACCATTCACCTGCATTAAAATAAGAAATTAAATTTTGGTTAGTTGGAGAAGTGGAATTGATCATTTCGCAATCAATATGCTAATTAATTTTTCAATGAATGAGAATCATCAAAGGAAGACTTCGATGGGCATCCATCCAAAGTAGGCAGAACTGGCTGCTAGCGGTACAAGATATTCCCATGTTTTTTTTGCTTCAGATGACTCATTTTTCGAGATACGATCAAACGTCGTAGTATCAATTTTTCTCAAGAAGATTATTGTATCCATTGAGACTCGAACTCGAGAACTCAACTTAAGTTGTCCGAGCCCCTTTCCACTTGAGACCTCAAAATACTTAAATCTTCACATTTTTAATAGGAAGTGATGAGTTATTATTTAATACATACACAAAATTAAAAAAAAATTGGTCACGATGCATGCATAAAAAGGAAAATAAAGTTATGGAAAAAAAATTTTCAATTATTTTACCTATTGTTTGTATTATCTTTTTCGTTAGCAAATTTATTTCTATTGTTTGTGCTTCTTCCAAAGAGTAGTTCCTTTATGTATAAACTGGAAAAAAAAAAAATTACACAATTTAACAACTAATTCATAAGAAAATTGAAAAATCAAAATATAATACAACTTATATAACAAAATTATTAAAAAAGTGAAAAATCAAAATATGAAAAAACTAAAACACAACTAAATTATGGAAAAATAAAATTAATTTTTTTTCTATTGTTTTGTGTTTTTCCTCTTTAACAAATTATATTATTGCTAGAGATATATCCTTTGATGAAGAGGAATTTGAATGATATAATCGCCTAAAAAAAAGAGTAAGATTTTATACATATAAGTATATACAAGTTTTCTACATACTGATTTTTGATACATAGGAAGAAAAATCAATGCAAATTAAAATAATCACTCTTTCTCCTACATGTCAACATCTGCATGATACTATATAATAAATTCCTTTATATAAGATCTCACTCCCTCATTAAATTATTACAAATAAAAAAGCCATAGGTATTTTATATCTACACGAAATTAAACGAGTTGTTGATAAATCTCAACCGATCTCATATCCATTATACAAAACTAAAGTATAGCCCGCACGATACACGGATTGTGTATATTATTTTATTATATCATATTAATTTTAATTATTTTCCAAAACAACTTTGATAATTTTTTAATCTCACATCTTGTATTTTTTTTCCAGTAATTTATAAATTCATAAAAGATTAGATTCGGTAAGATTTATATTATGATAATATTTTTAAGAAAAATTAATATATATTAAGGTTAATTTTAGATATATGAAAATATATGTACTATAATATATTTTTACAAAAAATTAATATTTATTCAGGTTAATTTTAGGTATGTAAAAATCTTATTATGATAATACTATAATAAATTAATATTTGATTAGGATAATATTTTAAAATTTTATGGAGAATCTTATATTGGTAAAAATCAATTTATGGATAATATTTTGAAAATACATAATTTTAATACTTTTTATTATAAAAATTATATTATAGTTATGCTAAGATATATACGTATATGTTGGGAATATAGTTACCGAATTCGGAAACAGAAGCGAGAATCGTCAAGAAAAACAGTAGTCTACAAATATAGGAGAAACAAGGAACGAAACATAGACAAAACATATGTGATTCTTTAATTTATTATTGAAAAATATTTTTCAGACGTATGAATACTCGTTATACATGAACTTCTATAATTATATTTGATACTTTTTATAAATATATTACTCATAATTTAAAAGAATATACATAAAAATAACTTTTGTTTTACTATATTTTATTAATTTTTATTTAATTTTGTATAAATATATATTCGTCAAAATTTCTATAAGTTTTCTATTAATATCCGTAATATTTCTTAGTCGTTTCCCTGCGTTTCCTATGTGTATCATTAAAAATTTTTCAAAACGTTTCCGTGTTATTTTCTATGTGTTTCCTATGCATTTCCCTTCAAAAAAATTCGGCATTTCACCTTGATACCGAAAAAGCATTTAGGGTAACACATTTCCCACTGGATCTCAGTGTTTCCGGTACTATGGTTGGAAATGTGCATGATAATATAGAAAATTTAATTTTATTAATTTTTATAATGATAAATTAATATATATGCATATAATTTCACTTATGGTAAGTTTTAAAGTTTTTAATTCAATGGAATACATGTCAATAATTATGTAGATAAATATTGCAATAAAAATAATATAGTTTGAGGGAATAATTTTTATACACATAATAAGATTTGATTTTGAAGTATAATAAAACATTTGTTACAATCAACATAAGAATAAAAAACACACGAGGAGAAAAAATAAATGACCGAAAATAGAATGTTGTCCATCCGCGACAATTTTGTTATCGCCCTTAGCAACATAAACATACGATCATGCTAGTCGATATGAAAGTTCGGGTGCGTGAGTTTAAGGGGACTCGGGTTCAAGGAAGAGAAAGCAAGTATCTCGGGATCACTTTCAAACTCGGCCATATCTTCTTCTGGCAAACTCACCCACGCTTCAAACCCATCACCCGAACGTGTATCTATCAGATAAACGTTAAGGGGCTCATTTTCAAGCCCAAGGCACACCCACACGGGCTTCCCCCATCCGAAATCAGTGTCGTACATCCCCGAGCTACACAAACTCGTACACGAAAAATAGTAAGTGCCCTCATTCAGGTACACTTTTTTCAACTCATTTAGGCATTCATTGACCTTAAAATATCCATCAGCGCCACGCACTCCATGGCAAAAATCACTATCGATTTTTGAAATTGCACCTCTTAGTAGCCCCACTAAGGAAGCTAAATCAGAACCTGTCTCAGGGGTGCTTTGTGCAACTCCACTCCAAATGAGGTTTCCGACTGTGAATTTCGGCAAGGGCGGGTTACTTCTTCTCCTGATATCCACCGCGAGAGATAAAACAGATGGGATACTTTTGGAACCGTATAGTGTTTTGGAAGCAGCAGCCATTGCACATTTCCAAATCAGAGCGAAAACAGACTGGACCCGAGACGGGTTTTGTACAAATATCGAGCTAGCTGCTTTTTCCTTGAGCGCAACTAAGGACTTGGAATCGAAAACAAACCTCTTGGTCACACATTTATGACCTTCGAACATGGAAGGCCACATGCAAAGAGTTGCGCCCTTTGGCAACAAACTGTTTTGCGGAAACAAAGAAGATGCAACAAAGCTAGGAGCCTCCAATTTCGACATCCCTTGGGCCGTAATAGCCCAATCCTTGAAGAACCCGGCTAAAGATGTCCCGTCTAGAATCTGGTGGGATGCGGACATGCTAAGTCCTACACCTCCACAATCGAAAAAATTAACGTGTACTATGACCACATCAAATCCTGCTTCACAGTCATCATAATCTGGGCCCTTAGGAAGCAATTGATGAGTTAATTTAAAATCGGGATCTTTAAGAAATTCAGAGAGATCACAGTTGACTCGGGTTTCGATATAGTAGACACCATCGTCGTTGCAGTCGATGCAGAGTTCATGGTCCTTGATTTTGCCAGCTAATGGGTAAAACCGAGTGAGGGTGTCTGATAGGGATCTTTTGAGATTTTGCGACTTTTCGGAGATGATATCGGTGATGGAATTGTGATCTATAATATTGCCGTCATTGTTGTTAAGATAGAAGAAGAGGATAGGGACATGGGCAGATGGGAGGAGCTGGTCCAAGAGGCAAACCTTGTATGTCTTCAAGTGAGGTGGAGTTGGTTTTGATGGCCTAATTCTCTCTTGGCTCGTCACTTCGATCTTCATTTTTATCTGCTAAATTATAAAAATAAATAGTTGCCCGCATTAGCGTTTCTTGAAACAAGGTTCTAGATTGAAAGTTACGATTAATTTTCTCAAAATTCTAGATGATGCAATATTGAAGATGATAAAAAATATAGGCTGCCTCTATTTAACAGAGTTAAAGTTTAGTAAAGAAGGTAGCACATTTCTTAATATGGCATAAGTGCAAACAAAGCTCTTCGGTTTGAGTCTCATATTCTCATCGTTACCCAACTAAAAAGGCTTATATGCCCTTGCATATGTCGGGGATAGGAGCATTTGGCTGAATTTAGAAAACTTGTTAAACATCTTAGTTATAATAGTTTGGGTAGCGATGATCGGAAAAACAAAATATGGTTCACCGGAACACAATTGTTATGCTTATTTTGTGTAATAAGTTTTGGTCGAGTTCTTCATCTAACAAATACTATATCAAAATTCTGGAGCGTTATCTCCACATGCTAGTAGGAACGGAGTCAAAATTTTTCTAGGAGATTTCAGCCTCTTAATTTTAAGAAACCCATTGTATACCCTACACTTGGTGTAAATTTTTGTTTTATGCAACTGCATCCCTCCCATAATTTATGAAAGAGCTCCGTAATTTAGATTCCTAGATGCGTCTCTGGATGTATGCAAGAGCAATGACGGAGCCTAATAACTACATGAAAATTGTAGAGAACTATCTTTACATGGGTTCGTTTGGTTGCAGATTTTAAATAAATAAGCCAGTTTATTTATGTTTTTTTTTTTAAAAATAAAATTAGATGCATTCAATTTAAAACTTCCAATGTATTTTTGTCAAAATAACAAATAATCTCAGCTTAAAAGTTGAGCAACCAAATGCTATATAATTTTTAAACAAAAAAACTGATAAACTGAAAGTTATAAGTTGTAACCATACAGGCCGTACTAAACATCTTGCATATATGGGAAATGAAGGAGGTTTTAGACACAACTTCACATACCTTTGTTTCAAGTGTATTTATCAAGGGAGATGCCAATGCCACAAATTAAAACTTTGTGACAAAAATTTAAAGAGAGAGAGATATAGAAAGAGGTGCTATTGCTTATGTGATATAGAGCATATTTGGAAAGCCATTGATTTTATAGGCCAATTACTGTACCAAATGCCTATCTCAATTGTTTTTAGTTGATTTTATTGGTCATTATCCACTTTTTCTTCCCGGTCAAAATCTACCTAATTCTTAACGTAAAAAGTAATAATATTCCAACGCGTTCTTCCAATTATGCATTTTTTAAAATGGAGAAAAATAATTTTAAAGCCTGAATGCGCAATTGTTTTTATAGCTTTTTGATAATATAAACTTTTTGTTGCATAAGTCTATAGCATTTAAATTGCAAAACATTATCACCTTTATGATTTAAAGGCATAATCTTGTTTCAGTATATAATATTTATATCGTTATCAATATAACTACATTTGTATCCGATAAAACCAACTCATAGAAGCATCATGTTGTGTTAAGGTGATTACATATTATAGTGACATTTCCAATATATATTATTTACTTCGTTATCAATATAAATACAAATGAATATGATAAAACCAGATAATAGAAGAATCAAGTTGTGTTAAAGCTATATTACATACATATAATCTATTAAAGTAATTACATATACTAGTGTATAGCCCGTGTGTCGCACGGGGCTATATGTAAACCTATTCATTTGATATAAATCAGAATTAAATAACTGAAAATTACCTTGTCCTATGAAATTATACCATCAATATTATAAAACTGTTACAAACAATTCACAAATATTAGTAATATTATATCTTATAAGTTTTTTTTTTTAAATATATTTTGATCGAATTGAAATAAACTAAGTAAATTCATACATTTTTTTATATGTGTTTGAAGATTAATTTCAACAACGCACAAAAATTTGTTGAATCATTGCTAGCATCGTGCCCGTGCATTCGTAAATTAAAATCATAAATTTATTAATCTTACGTGAAAACAAATACATATTGAACTTTGTACCTTTTTTTTTCATCTGTGGTCAAAAAAAATATTTATCGTCATCATGACTTTTCATTTTATCTCTTTATTTACTTCCATCTAGAAAAATAAAAATAAATAAATAAATAAATAAATATATATATATATATATAAAGGCAATTAAATAAATAAAGGAGCAAAAGAGAAAAAACATTAAGGCCAGAAATAAACTGTTCCCAATTAAAGTATCTTAGACAATTTTCACTAATAAAAATAATCACATAATCCGGAATAATTAAATACAGATTATAAACAATAACAACAATTCGTGATTTTTGCATTTTCTTGATCAACCTCATTTTCAAAACATAAAGATGCACACGATTAAATATACATGTGAATATGATATATAATATATATATATTTTTTTTAACTTGTCAGAAAATTTGGTTGTCGCCTTAAATTTAAATGGAAACTCAGTTTTTAGTATATGAATTATGTGATTTGATGGCATGTATGTCTTTTATGATTTGAAGATATAGATGACATAATATTAATTCACATAGGTTGATGATATTGAAAGGTTATTTTTTTCCTGAGCAATCTCACGAGGAGTTTGAATTTTATATATACTTATATATTGGAATTCTTTACATATTATTATATATATGTTGACACGTAAGAGAGAGAATAATTTTTTATTATAATATTATTTATTTTTTCTACGTGTTACTGCTATTTCTTTATATATATAATAGTATGTAAAAAATTTCTATATACAAATATGTACGAAAAATTATTCCATCTTGTCTCTTAGACCTAGTCTTGCAAGATAAATTAAAATGCATCTTGTTCATTAATCTCCCCATCATTGCATCGAAAAACCAAAACAAAAAGCAATAATGATAATAATGGATGTATTTCCTAAAATTACTAATCTGCCAATCTTTCAAAAAAAAAAAAGAAAAAGAAAAACAAGATAGAAACCAATTCTCTACTGTGTTTCTTAACGATGGCTAATGATAGTACGAATGTTTGTTATTTTCTTAATCCAAAATACAGATGAATTTATTTATTTGTCAACGTAGTAATGATTAATTCTATTTTATTTTCCATTCACATGATTTTTATTTCAGTAATTTTGACTATATTATGATGTGATACCACAATGTACACATATGAATCACTATTTCATAACATGATGAAATTGTCATGCTAGACTCAATATGATTTAACCAAATAAACAATCCCAATATTTTCCAGTAAAATAATTCTTCACCAAACTTTTTTTTATTTTTCTCAAGACATTGTGAAGTACGTATCATGTTATATATATAAAAGAAAATAATAATTAATTGCCCACGTATTTATGGGTAACACGTGAAATCATCCACATGATGAAAAATCTATGATTTATTGAATTACTTTCAAATGTGGACACTCAAATAGTAAAAGGGAATTAAAAAGCACCTGAATTAATAATGATTTAGCTCATTAATAAGGGCATGATATACAGACCCTAAAGAAAAAAGTAGAAAGGCCTTAGCATAAAATTCCTACACCAAATCAATACCTTTAAATCTTATAGACACTTAATTCTTCAAAATTTCTGGCAAGTTTTACTTGTAGTTAATCAGTATAAAGTAAGATTTTTTATTGTAAAATTTCCATTGGACAAATGAATAAATTCATTCATTTTTCTTAGTTCCTAATGAATGCCAAGCTTGGAAAACCATCCAATATATTATGTTATAAAGATATGCTTGATATAACCAAATAAGTTGGTGAGGCTCATATTCTCTCTTTTTCTATTATTAATTCAAAACGTATACGTGTCAAATCAATTAGTTAGGGGTACATTTATCGTAAAATTGAATGGAGGTTCTACTTTTAATTTATTTTATAATATATATAATGTAATTTCACGAGTACGTTGGCCATTTTTGATATAAAAAAAAATCAAATAAATTTAAGCTTCTCCGCACATTTATAATATAATAATATAATTAGATAGATATAATCCTCTCTGCATATTCCATGGTCTGTCCTAGTTAGGGTGTCTTTGAGGATAATTATTAAGTCATTCTTTACCATTTGTAATTTGTTCAACTTAAAGGTGAGCAACGTCCAACTTTTAATTTAAAAATTGAAAAATTAAAATTTGTAATTTGTAGGTAATTATTACAAGGGACTAGTCCTAATAATAATGCTTAGGTGGTACCAATATCACCAATATGAAAAGCCACAAATTACTATATGACAATTGACACACTCAGATAGACTTTTGCAAACGACTCGGTTGGTGCACCCACTGCACCAATGTTACTTTAATCTTGATAATTAAAATACAATTTATTCATTGGTAACGGGTTGTTGGTGATATTGGAGATTTCTTAATTTGTGTGGGTTGTTGAACCAACCCACTAAGTATATGTAAACACTAATCCTCCAATACACATTTCACTACGTGAAAGCTTAAACTAATAAAAAAGAAAAGAAAAATGTGGCCAAAAACGTAATATGTAGTATCTTTTTATCTTATCATCTATATATATATATATATACACACACACACATATATATATTCCAACTCTATTCACTATATTCGTGATATTTGTCCTCACAATTATTTAATATATTTTCCATTAAAATAGAATTTGAAAATAATAAAACTTACTATAATATAAATTATTAAAATTATATACATATATATCAACTTACCACAATAAAAATTATTAAAACTTAATTTTCAATAAAATCATCCACGACCTTGAGATATACACATATCTCTGCATAACTATAAGACAAATTATTATAATAGAAATTATTAAAATTATATTTAAAATCAAAATATTTTTAGAAAGTAAATATTTATGCCAATTGATTACTGTCACATAAGATTCTTTATAAAATTTTAAAATATTATCATAATCAATATTAAATT
>MKEJ01041241.1:0-18538 GCA_001753735.1 Embelia ribes
TTTTATTATCTTACCACACATCCACCTTAATATACGCATGCATTCATCTTGTACTTATCTTATTTCTTAGTAACCCAAACTCACTCTCATACAATAAAGCTGATCATATTGTGGTATTATAAAAATTTTCTTTCAATTGTAAATGCGTATTACGACAACATAAAACTCTGGATGTACTTCTCCACTTTATCAATCCTACTTGGGTTTTGTAATTGATATTTCTTTCTATCTCATTATTGTTTTGGAGAACTGATCATAAATATTGAAAATGTCAGTCTTTAGTACCACTACCCTAGCTAAATTAACCACAGTCAAATCCACTATACATCATCCACTGAAACGATACGCACTATATTCGGTTTTCGACCTATTAAGCTTAAAACCGCGAGATTTTAAAGTATGTCTCCACAATTCCAATTTGTCATTTATGTCCGTTTTAGTATCGTCAACCAAAACTATATCATTGCCCTTAATAATTAATAATATATTTAAAATGAAATTTCCTAAAATAAAAATTAATCAATATTTTTTTACACAACCCAAAAAGAAAATTGTCCATTATTGCACAATATCGTACTTTGGAAAATCTCCAATAAGAGACTCACCACCATATAAAGGTGACACTCAATGCACCTTAACGCCAATTTCTTCTTCAATCCAAGAAAAGTAGGCATGGAAATGGGGTGGAGCAGGGGCCATACTTGCCCCTGACTCTCTGAAAAATTCCTATCCTGCCCCCGATCCCTATCGGGTTTGAAAATTGGGTGACTATCCCCGTCCCCACTGGGGATCGGGTATCCCTAGCCCTGCCCCAAACCCACCCCGGGCTAAAGTAACAAATGATTTTTCAAAAGTCAAAACAAAAGTTAATATAATTGGCAAGTTTTTTTAACGAATACCAACCATAATTTATAAAGAAAAACTGTAAGGCACATTAACAAATCCATCAACCATACCCAATGAACATGAATTTAAATATGACCATACAACCAATATTCTAATGATATCCAACATGCATTGACCAAACAACCAATGTTCCAAAATAGCGTACAAATTGCATTATCCCGAACAGTAAGTACATTACATATGAATTCATCAAATAACAAACATCTATGATCAATCTTCTAAATAAGAAGTAACACCACTAACAACATTTCACCTGTATTAAGAAAAAACAAAAGTTAAAATATAAACATTAAACTTGATAAATTTTAAAGCAAATAAAGTAAGGAATACCTTCATCATCAGACTCCATTTCATTGAGTAAAGTAGAATATTCGTTGCCTACTTTAGAATTCAATTTCAAACCACCTATAAATATCAAATATAATACAATACAAAGAATGATTAGTTAAAATATACAAAATTATTTGTCATTTCATAAGATATTTGAATGAATAATTTAAAACTTTGCCAGTATTTTCAGCACTCCATAACCAACTTCTAGCACACATCAAGGCCTCTAAAGTAGTTGAATCAAGTTGACTACAATGAGGGCTTAAGATATGACCGCTAATACTGAATGCAGATTCAGAAGCTACAGTAGAAATAGGAATCGCTAATACATCCTTCGCAATTGCTTGAAGTGTTGGATACTTGATGCCATTCAACTTCCACCACATTAAAATATCAAAATCTGAACTTCTTGGTAAAACCTCCTCCTCTAAATAATGATCCAACTCTATTTTAACAAATGAAGTTCTAGCTCTTTTTTTCCTCATGATATATGCATCATACTCGCTTAATACATCTTCACTGACATGACTAGCATCAAACATTGGAGAGCCACTACTAGAGTCTTTATTCATTTTCAATTGATAATCAGAAACCAAATCATAACACTAACTTGCTCAAAAGAGTCAAGTCCATACAATTTTTCATAATAATATTCAAGCAACTCCATTTTGTATCTAGGATCCAAAACAGTAGCAACCCTCATTATATCATGAATGACACTTCAATATTTATCAAATTTGCCCAACATATTTTCTTCCATTTTTTTAATCAATTCATTAATCCACTAAGATATTGTCAATTTGATCTCACAAATCTTAGGAAAATACATATTGGCAATTGGATATTTAATGCCAAAAATCATTTCAGTGATAGAATTGAATAATTTCAGTCTTTCACAAACATCTTTTGCAAATCTCCATTGTGAACTAGTTGGCAAACAAGTGTATTGAGACTCACGTTGTCTTAACCGACTAAATACATCCTCATATGAAATGGCAATGTCAAGCATCTTGTAAGTAGAATTCCATCTAGTCGGACAATCTAAAACCAAATTTTTAGTGCAAGGGGTTCGTAATTGTTTGGTTGTCTCCTCAAATTTTTCCTTCCTTTTAGGTGTGGCAGTCCAATAAGCTACACTATCCCGAATCCTTTCTACCCTATCTTTCACCACTTCCAACCCATCTTTTACTATCAAATTTAATATATGTGCACAATAACGCATGTGAAGTAAGGACCCATCCCTTAACAAAGTGCTTAACTGCAACTTATCCTTAATTTTGTCAATCATGGCATCATTTGTGCTACAATTATTTAAAGTGATAGTGGACAATTTCGTATCTATGTTCCAATCCATCAAACAATCAACCAATGCATTACAAAGTCTATCACTTGAGTGAGGGGCAGGAACATAAATGAACCTGACATAATAAAATTCACATTCAATCACTATATATAATGAGAATTTATAAATATAAGAATTTATTATTACCTCAAAATGTGGCTGTGTAAAGTCCAAGAGAAATCAATAAAATGAGCAGTGACAGCCATATACCCCTTTTTTTGATTGCCTGCAGTCCACATGTCTGATGTAATGGCCACTCTTCCTTCAAGACCTTCTAATAACTTCAAAGTCGTCAATCTCTCATAATCATACACTTTGAGTATCTCCTTTTTTATAGTGTTTCTAGAAGGAACTTGAAATAATGGTTGGAGAGAATATATAAATCTCTTAAAACCAAGATGATCCACTATTGAGAGTGGATATTCATGCATAATAATTGCATTTGCTAGCTCTTTCCTTGATTTTTAGCATCATAAAGCCCGGTACCCAACTGTTGCTTACCTTGCAAGCCCTTAGGCATAAGAAATGTTTGCTATTTATTCCCTCTCATGGCAATCTTACGTTGAATACATATCTCGATGTGTTGGTGCAAGTGCTCATTTCCATTTTTTGATTTTCCACCAAGCAATTTCTTGCAATAATTACATTGAGCCTTATCTTCTCCATTAACTTTAACCTTTGTAAAATGTTACCATACTACACTTTTAAGCCTCCTTGCCCCAGTTTGTGTTGTTGCCTCCAAATTATCTCCTGTCTCAACCTGAGGTGTTGGCACAGATTCAATGGATGTGGGATCATTAGTTAAAGGATTAGAACCTCCTAGTGGGTTTGATTGATGTGCACTTTCTTCTGAAATGAGTGCTTAAGAATTATCAGCATTTTTCATGTCTATATCCTGTTGAGTTATACATAAGAGCAAATTAGAGAATAGTATGGATATGCCAACTATCATTAACCGGGGTAGAATAAACCTAAGAGTATCATAACCTTCATTTAATAGTAGAGGCTAATTTCATAATATTTATAACTAGAGGCAACATTCATAAAACTTTTAAATCAGGACAATCAACAAGCACACAAAATACAAGAAGCATTACAAAAGTGAATAAAAACACTATAAAAAATGAGATACTCAAAGTGTATTTAATGACGAAACCTTATAAAGCACACCTAAAGATTGATTTTAAGAGATTTATATCTTCTCTCCAACCATTATTTCAAGTTCCTTCTAGAAACACTATAAAAAAGGAGATACTCAAAGTGTATGATTATGAGAGATTGACGACTTTATTTAAGAAAGGTTTTTACACTTGAAAAAGATACGCAACACTAGACTTTATAAACAATACTAAAAAACACACTATTATCTATCAACAGCCAACACTGAAAATAAGCCCTAAAAAAGTAGATCCCAACAAGCCATCTCAATTCAAACACTATACAATAACATCTTCCTTCTGATTATATAAGCACACTATACATGCTCGCAACTGTGCTTGGAATTTCCGGAATTACCAAGTCTTTTTACACAAAAAATTAAGGGATCTAACAATTCAGAACAATACACGACACTTAATTCTGCAAATGATCTAAAAATTACACGAAAAATTAAGGAAGAGGGCTTACCGTTGGAGAGGTCGTGGTGTTATTTGGTGGTGTGGGAGGCAGTGACCGGCAAGAGGAGAGGGGGGAGGAGTTCGCCGTTGTCAACTGTTGAGGGATGAGGACTTTGGTGCTGGCCACAACATTGGATGCGTCGTCACCTCGGGACCAGGGGGAGGGCAGTGGTGTCGTCAGGACTAGGGGAGGGCAGCAACGAACCGCCTCAGGACCAGGAGGAGATGCGAGAGGGAATGTGGAAGGGGAGAGAGAGCCGCCATCAACTGCTTTCTAAGTTTAAAATCTGAATGTGGATAACAATGGAAGTATCATACAGAATCTTAATGTGGGCAATAATATAATTTTAAATGAGCGGGTCAAATTCAGGATCGAGTTCAAATTTGAGGTCGGGTACTAGCATTTCCAACCCGCTTCCACCTTCGCCTTTGACAACTGAATTTTCTACGGACCCAAACTCGAACCCACTCGAGGTGGATTTTATCTAGCAAAATCGGGCGGGTACATATTCCAATAGGCATGGGTAAAAGAAAACTCTCTCTCACTCAGTATATATCCGGCATTCGCCGCCGGAACACAGAGATAAAGAGAAACCAGCGAGAGAGAGATTGTATTTAAACCTTATAGCCGGAACCCATGCCTGCTCTCCAAGTTCCTCTCATCTTCAAACCCTCTCTATCTCTCCCCCAAATCTCTCTCCACACTCACCGGAGCCACGCCTCTCTCTCTCCACCATCTCTCTCTCTCCCATCTCTCCAGTTCCGTTCTCCCAACCTTCGATTTCGCCACAATTGCCCTACTTTCGGCTGTACATTGCACCAGGACAGTGTGAATTTGAGCCCCCGGTTACGTAGCGAGCCATTTTGGGATTGGGGAGAGCCTCGGAAGCTTCGGATTAGCCGCAATCGCCTCGTTTGCAGCTGCACATTGCACCAGGATAGTGTCAATTCGAGCCCAGAGGTGCATACCGAGTCGGCTACGGATTGGGGAGAGGCTCAAGTTGGAGAGAGAGAGACGGAGGGGAGAGAAGAGAAGAAAAGGCTGCCGGTGGTGGTGTTTTTGGTTGGAGTATTGGTGACTGTTAGACGGGGTTTTGAGAGGGTTTTTGCGACGGGTTGGTTCGATTGGTGGCCGTTTTGGAGGAGAGAGAAGCGGCTGGAGGCACTGATTGCGGATGCAGATGCTAACCCCATGGACGCAGCCAAGCAGAGTGCTTTGTTGTCCGAGCTTATTAAGCATAAGTATAAGATCTTCAAGATATACCCTTTTGTGACTTTGTTGAAAGGAAATCTTTATGCTCGTGTATGTGTAGTTTAAGGATTTAGGAGATGATTGTAGAATGCTATAAAAATGGAATTGAAGGGAAAAGGAGAAGTATATCTCTAAAAACGTGGATGCAAGTGATACGAAAAGATACGGTTATTGAACAAATGGATGGGCAAGTTGCTTTTGATAGCAACGAGTGGCGTCGAAAAAATTACGCTAATGACTCGACGTGATATCTTATTTTGGTGCCATTGACCTCTTGTTTTTGGGATGTAAGGCTTTGATGATGATGAAGATGATGCTATAAAAATAGAATGGATGTGTTCATTTGCTACAAGCTAATTAGGTTTCGGTCTAAAAATGATTTAACGCAACCTAGCTGGGGAGTTAACAATTTATTATCAACCCTGTTTAATAGTTTGTGAGTCAAATAATTGTATGAGGCTCTGAGATCATACGTAGTCTATAGGATCTTCAAAATTTAAGCATCCCCTTTTACAGTCCCTGTTGAAAGAAACTTCTTAAAAGAGTTGGGAAATAATTGTAGAATGCTATAGAATCATAATTAGTTTGTCAGTCAAATAGTTGTCTAAGCACATCAAGCAAAGTTAAGACTTTTCAAGCTATTCCCATTTTCTAAGTCCTTGTTATATTGTAAAGAAGAGATCTTTATATGATTGAAGGAACTAAGAAGGGGATAGCATGGTGCAAATAAATCTTTCTGGGAGAGTTAATTTGCCCCAAATTATTGGGTTTTCTTTCAGTTCGCATGTTTATTTAATGCGCCTTAGATGGGGAGGTAAAAATTAACCATCGTAGCATGTTAAGTAGTATGTATGGAGACCTGGATGAAGTGGCAAAACTTTGTGAAAATTTGTAACAATCCATGAAAAATGCAGCAGCAATTGCTTCATTTTTTTTATTTATTTATTATTATTAGTATTTTTTTGTGCATACATGTTGAGTTGAAATTACACATCTTTCTCTATATTACATGAATATCAATTGTGATGCGCAATAAAATTGAATTGCATGGGATGCAGCTCTATTGAGACCAGAGGGTAGTATCTCTACAAGGTAGAAAGGAGAAACCTTATTAACTCACTCCAAATGCTTATGCAACCCAGTGGACTTCAAATACTAACAAAGAATTAAAATTGCTGATTTGACTAATGTCAACTCTTTGTTGCTCCATCAGTAATTCCGGGTTCATATTTTTGCATCAGATATCATATAACTGTTTTCTGGAATGTTATGAGCTGTAATTATTTTGAATTCCCATCTGACAAGAATCCGCATTTAGCTCGTGTAAGATTGATCATGACATTCAGTGGGTTGTCCAATTTTGGTTCTTGACATATGACATTATTATCTTGCTGGTGGTATTTATGTATTTGATTTGGCTACATATCAGTTGTGTCCCTTTCTTTTAGTACGTGCCTACTTTTTGTATGTTAAAACGATCAATTAGCTTATAACTAGTGGAGAGGGAGATATTATGGTTAGTTGCAGAATTCTTTTCATGTTGTGTAGCGACAATATTAATAAGAAAAGATATCATAGTTATTTTTTTCACTTCTCTTGCAGCCCTGAGACTGTCATCAGCCGCTTTGAGCAAAGAGAGCATGCATTTGACAGCAGAGGAGTAGCAGAATATATTCGAGCTCTTGTTGCCACTAATGCTATTGCTGAATTTCTTCTGGACGAACAGTCTGGAAAGCCTTCTAGTCTTCCTTTATTGGTATTCTTGCCTTTTTCCCCAATAAATCTCCTCTCTCATGTGGTAAGTTTGTTACTAACTATACTGATTTTCATCTAGTTGCAAGAGTTGAAGGAACGTGCTATGGGATATATGGATGAGAGTTCTGTAAGGCCTGGCATATCAAATAAGCAGCCATTGCATGTGGTGATGGTACGTAAATGACTTTTTCCATATTATTGTTAAGTGTTACGATTTGATATATATTTGCTGGGTTATACTTCAGGATTCTTTCTTGTTGTCGGATGCTTAATGCCTGTCATTTGTTTACTCTTTGGAAGATTCTGCACATATTTTTATTCCCCAATTTTTAACACTAGTAGTTTTCTGAATTAGGTTGAGCCTAAAGTGTCCAGCAAACCTTTAAGATTTGTTCAAGAGATCATCTCAACAATCTTGTTGTTTGTTGTTGTTGGTTTGATGTGGTACGTACTACTCTTTTGTCTCGTTTAGTTTTAAAGAGAAACTGTAGATGCATAGGTTCTCCAAGTGGAATATGGTTCTCTCTGTGTATGTGTCACTTCTATGCTTTAACATTATTAACTTTTGATTTAAACCCTTTTTTTTTTTACGGAAATAGCCTAAATATCAGACGCATGGTTGTCAATATCGTACGGTACGCGCCGTGTACCGTACGAATCGTACCATCCCTGAGCAAAACCATGTATCGTTGCTCTATTGCGTTTAGAGCAATAAATCGTACGAAATCAACTGTGTATCATCTTTATTGTACGAAATGAGACGATTTATATATCATACGATATATGTACGAAACTGCAGGAAAGAGAAAAAAGAGATAAAGAAGAGGAAGGAAGCTCTGATCTGTTATATCGTTGAAGAATTACGATCGAGATGTTGGATTCAAGCGATGAATCTGTAGAAACTAGGAGTGATTATGCCTAATACGCGTATATATACCTGTATTTGTCGCGATATATATAAAGAGAACTGTAATACATTATTGATTTCAAAAGACAGACATATGTGTCTGTCACCAATCCACTACTATAATTATTATATTATTTTGTTTTTTATCCATTTTTTTTATTATAATTATTATATAATATTTTTTTCCTTTTTCCAAAATCGGGTCTAGGAACCTCCAAAATTTTTTAAAAAATTCCTAAACCTGCACCATTTAAAAATAAGCTATTCCTAGCTCTTATTTGTTTTATAGACAGTCTCAGGGATACTCAACCCTTGCTGTCCATCTTCAAGAAATTTTAATTAATAAACTACTATTCCTTTATGTCAATTCTAACTCCAAAAATTATCTCATAATGTACTCTAATTTTTAAAAATAGAGTAACTCAGAAGGAGAAGCTTATAGCTATTACATTATGCATCTTCAAGTGATATTTATATTCTTTATAACATAATATGTTTGTGTTTAAATATCTTACAATACACGATACGAAACGAGATGATACAGAAAAATATACAAAATGATATGGAACCGAAATATGATTTGACTAACTTGATTAGACGGCATAGTTGAAAGCAAAAGTGATACACAGCGCTAAAGAATGCATCTCCCCTTTGAAAAGTTAAGAGGCCAATTTCTCCCAAAACTAGGATCTTGAAAATTTATTACTCTTTTCAGGGTAATGGGTGCCGTTGCTCTTCGGAAGTATATAAGTAGCTTAGGTGGCATTGGAGCTTCAGGCATGGGATCAAGTGCTTCCTACATCCCAAAAGACCTGAATAAAGAAGTGACGCCCGAAAAGGTAGGTTTATGATCTTACACATTCTCAATGCTAACAATCTTAAAGGACCAGTGACAATGAGTAGCAAAGGCATCTGAGCTCATATGCGACTGTTACAGATATACTGCTCTCTGTAGTTGTTTGTACCAACATGTGATGCTTGGTCACTTTACTTCAAGTCTAAAAAAGAACCTGTTGATCACCATGGGCATTGATATTTGTTTTATTGCAGAATGTTATAACATTTAAGGATGTGAAAGGCTGTGATGATGCTAAACAAGAACTTGAGGAGGTGGTGGAGTACCTCAGAAACCCAACAAAGTTTACCCGACTTGGGGGGAAGTTGCCCAAGGTTTGACTTGATTCTTGGTCTTTCAAAAGCATATTAACTTCCTTCAATTGTTCTCTATTCATGCAGTCGCTTGCAATTTCTTCTCCTACTTCTTCCTTGGTCTTTTCTTTTCTGTTATTCTCCTGATCAAGATTCCCTGTTCTTTGGTTGTCGAGAAAAAAACCAGAAAAAGGAAAAAGAGAGAAATAAAAAACTTCCCTGGTCTTTGAATAGCTGTCCTATGTAGTTTCGATATCTAATTGTGGAGGTTTTATACTTATTGAATTGTCTAAATGCTGAGATATAGGTTTAAGCTCATTTTTGTTATATTGGCATTATTGTCCTCCTTTTTTTTGCTTCCGGATGTACTGACACTTCGTATGTTAATGCAGGGAATCCTTTTAACTGGACCACCTGGAACCGGCAAAACTCTGCTGGCAAAAGTAAGTTCTGCTTGCTATTATGAATGTTGGAAATATGTTTCACAGACTAACTCTGGGTATTTGCTTATTCTCATGAATGCCAGAAATATCTCTCTTGCATGATTGTGTAATGCATACCTAGCTTTTCCTGAAATTGTTTTTTGTTTGCATCAATCGGAGAAGTGGTATTTTATTCCCTTTTTTGTCTGATAAATGCATCTGGATTTTTAAAGGCTATTGCCGGAGAAGCAGGGGTGCCTTTCTTTTACAGAGCAGGTTCTGAATTTGAGGAGATGTAAGTTATGATCCAGGAATTAACTAGCATTGGTTCAAAATGTGTTATGCTTTCTGGCTGAAAATTTTCCATGTTAATTTTGGTTGCCAGGTTTGTTGGTGTTGGAGCTCGACGTGTGAGATCCTTATTCCAGGCAGCGAAGGAAAAGGTACGATGTTTTCATTGTATATATTTAGAAACATGCCAGACTAATTTGGTGGAATTTAATTTGCTTATGTGGGAGTGGTGGTGGTGGTGTTATGGATTGGTATCCTAATCCATCTCAATGAAGACCCTTATACATGATGAGTTGACTTTTCAATTTTACAACTAGGAATCCGTTTCCCTTCCGAAAGAACTTTTATGACGAAGATGTAGAGCATAATACGTCTACATTTTGCTTCCATGGGATGCTGATGTTCTCTCCCTGATAATAAAGATTGTGACTACCAATTAGCTTCAAATGATAAGAAAATTGTTCAATCACATGTATATTGTTTGGAGCGATCCTTCCTTAACTGATCTCATGATGTGAATTTGTTAGACCGCAAGCCGCTCTTTGCCTCCAAATATTTCTCCAATATGTCATTAGCCCAGTTTTGTCATTGTCAGAATGAGGCTATCCATTTTCTGATTTCTTATTGACAAAATACTGCTGTCTGCAGGCCCCTTGTGTAATTTTTATTGATGAAATTGATGCAATTGGATCCACACGCAAGCAATGGGAAGGCCACACTAAAAAAACATTGCATCAGTTGCTTGTTGAAATGGATGGTTTTGAACAAAATGAGGTGCGAAAAGAAGATTTTGGTGCATTTATTGTCATGCATCTTTAAATATGCTAGCAAATTTTCTTTTTTCTTTTTTTTTTTTGAGTAGGGCATTATTCTGATGGCTGCTACAAACTTGCCTGATATACTTGATCCTGCTTTGACAAGACCTGGTAGATTTGATAGGCATGTAAGTGTCAAGTTCTGAAACTAGATCCTTTCTTCCATCAATCTCAATAAGCTCTTCATAAAATCAAAATTTATATGTATTTTCTTGGGTACTTTTTGTGCAGATTGTGGTTCCTAATCCTGATGTGCGGGGTCGCCAAGAGATTTTGGAGCTGTATCTGCATGATAAACCCATGGCTGGAGATGTAGATGTAAATGCAATTGCTCGTGGTACACCAGGATTCAATGGAGCAGGTACTAGTTTTTATCGTCCATCATGGAACCGTATTTTGTTTCCATGTGGTTTAGTTTTATACATATGGTTTGACTTGCCTTAGAACCTGAATACTCCTACATTTGTTAACTCTTGTTGCCAACAGATTTGGCAAACTTGGTAAACATTGCTGCTATTAAGGCTGCTGTTGAAGGTGCTGAGCTGCTAAATGCAGCACAATTGGAATTTGCAAAAGACAGGATAATCATGGGTACAGAAAGGAAGAAGATGTTCATATCAGAAGAATCAAAGAAGGTAAGTAAACGAACGTGGAAGCCTGATGATGAGTCAGTTCAAGATGCATTACTGAAAGGTCTCAAAGTGTTCGATGGTTATATTTATATTTTCTTAGAAAATATTTTACAGCTAGTATGCTTTCCCCCATATGTGCTGTACTTCTGTCTGTTCTTTTTACTGCTCTGATTATCTCAGAATTTGATTATTAAATTCTCCATACCGTTGATTTTTTTCCCAGCTCACAGCATATCACGAGAGTGGACATGCAATTGTGGCTTTTCATACAAAGGGTGCACATCCTATTCATAAAGCCACAATAATGCCACGTGGATCTGCTTTGGGAATGGTGACACAACTCCCATCAAATGATGAAACATCTATTAGCAGGAAGCAATTGTTAGCCCGACTCGATGTGTGCATGGGAGGAAGAGTTGCGGAAGAGCTTATCTTTGGTCAGGACCATATCACCACGGGTGCTAGCAGCGATCTCAACACAGCTACAGAGCTTGCCAAGTACATGGTATCCCTTACAACTTTGAAAAAAGTCCTGTTGCATACTCAAATACTAGCCTAAAATCTCTGATAACCTGTGCGTTAATTGTTTATGCTTTCCTATTGTTTCATCTTTAAGGTATCATCTTGTGGGATGAGTGAGACTATTGGACCAGTTCACATTAAAGAACGTCCTGGTTCGGAAATGCAATCTCGCATTGACGCTGAAGTAAGGATTTGATATTTGTTTTTCTATTTCTGTTTCTTTTTTCTTTTTTTGGGAAGGTAATGTGAAACTTTCAAACTTACAATTCCTCAAACTGGCTGTTTTGAGGTTCTATTTCAGTTACCTTTTGGTTTGGGGAAGTAATTGGTTTTTATGGTTTTGCAGGTGGTGAAGCTTCTAAGAGAAGCATATGACCGTGTGAAAGCTCTACTGAAGAGGGTGAGTTTAAATTGATGGAACACTTAGGTTGAAAGCCATGGTCTTAATTCAGCTTCTTTATCATGGAAGATCTCGTTAGTATTGTCGTATTCTTCCTTTTCTTCCAAAACACGTAAATTTTATTGTAGGTTCACAACTAGTGCACAAGTGATTCCGCTTCTCTGTGAAGTGGAAACTAATTATTTTCTTCCAATTTGCAGCAAGAAAAAGCATTACATGCGTTAGCCAACGCACTTTTGGAGTACGAGACACTCAATGCAGACGAAATCAAGCGCATACTTAAGCCGTATGG
This sequence comes from Embelia ribes, assembly GCA_001753735.1. Lineage (NCBI taxonomy): Eukaryota > Viridiplantae > Streptophyta > Magnoliopsida > Ericales > Primulaceae > Embelia > Embelia ribes. The sequence continues at coordinate 12,632 of MKEJ01041241.1, forward strand.
GGAAGAAGCAGTACTTGAGCAACAACTTCAGGAGCAACCAGATGAGGCAGAGTTTGCATTGGCTTGAAATTTCGACCTTGACCTTGTGGTTTACTCTGCTACTGAAGGGTAAGCTCTGTACATTGTTGACAGATTAGCACAAACATTCAATTGATTTATACATCATGGAAGACCTAGTGCACAAAGCTCCTGTAGAGTCTCGGAGGATCTGACGTACGTTATTCCTGTTTCCTGAGAGGTTGTTTCTAACGGGACCAACCCGTGACCCAAATTATATAGCTGCCCATAAATTTTCCTCTTGTATTCCTGAACTAGCAGCTTCCAGTGGGATTCTGTGCCCTCTGATTGCAATCGTCTTTGTCTAGGACTATAATTTAATTAAAATTATATCATAATTTGCAAAATGGTTCTTTTAATATACATTTATGATTTTTTAAAAAGGTGCATAGTTTATTTTTCAGTGACAAGTAAAGGTAGGTGCATCAATGCCGAAACTCCATTTATGTTTTTCCAGATTGAGCAACAAGCTACGACAGTGACAGTGCACTAAACAAAAGTTTAAATCGAAGAGAACAATTCTCTTTCTACAAGTTCAATACTAAGATAACATGGAATGGCCATCATAAATTTGACAGATTTGATTAATGAACATCAGGCTTCATCAATATTCAGGGAAACAGACGCTCCTTTTTCTCTTCTACGGTGACTTTAATACATAACAGTTACATACAAGTACAGTACAATAAATCATTAACAAACTTTCTTGCTATAGCAACAATACAGAAACTGACCAAACATTTACACGCCGCAACAACTGAAAATTAGTGTCAACAAGGGCTAAAGCTTACAAGCAAACCTCACCTTCAATATGTTCCAACCGAGCCCTTCTGTCAAAATCTTTAAGGAAATTATCTTGAAGGAAATAACGATAGGCCAGACTGTCTTATTACAATCCGAAGGACCAGAAGAACAACAGAGATTGAGGATGAAAGATGAATTGAGCATAAAGTCGGATGTGAAGTGTATGAAAGAAAATTTGCAGAGAGAAGGCAACCCATCTGCTTTTCCACAGGCCCAAGGAATTAAAAGCCGAGAAGAAGCTTCATCCGGGTGGGCCCCATGGTTTAAACCCGATCAATGGGATCCGTTCTTCCCTGCACTGCTAAATGTTCAGACACATTAGCAAGGGACTTGAGGTTGCACTTGATCAATGCTTCTACAAAGTAGCATGTCTCATCCTTGGTGTTCCCCTCAGGAACATCTACTATAAACGATTCTATCACAAGACTCCCCGGTCTCCCATCGATGACCTCTGGATGGACAGATACAATGGAAGAGTAGTTCTGGAGAACACAAGAAGAGAGAGATTAAACCGTGCTGGAATCTTTATGGAAATAAAGTGAACAAAGGCTGCAGTCTAAGAATGACAAAAGAAAAAAATATTCAAATTCCCTTGGGTGAAATCCTGATACACCTCAAACTTCATGTGACACGTGATTAGATTCAGAACGAGCGCGCCTGCTCAATAGGTTTCAGGCCTAACATAAAGCATGCCATCGGCTTGATTGTTAACACACTGTCGAATGAGGTGACAAAGATATCATCATGAAATACAGACGCTAGTCACAACCTTTTTGCTTTCAGGAATACAAAGTTAAGTAACCTATAGCACTTAATGGACTAAACTTATTAATTCATCGCTTGTAATTATCAACAATGGGAAACGAAAATGTTCCAAGTCATTTAATACACTGATAACAGCATTCTAAGGGCTAGTTTAAAACATGGGAATGGGTGGGAATGGAATGATTTTCCGGTGTAGAATTGGGGATTTTGGTTGAGAGTGTATCATGAGTGTTGGATAATATAGGGTGGATAAGTTGAATGGTTATTCCCACACAGAAAATGGTTATGAAAATGAAGGATGGGAATGCTCCTCTCTACCAAAACGTGATAATTTAACGCTATAAAAAACCAGTAAATTTGTATCCCTCGACCTTAATTTAGAAAACAAATCCAAATGATTTAAGTTATAAATCAAATTACTTCTATCACTAAAAGCTTGAAAACATAAAAAATTCTTGTTCCTAAGTAATATATATATTTTTGGTCATGAATGATTGCATGAAGTCAACTACTAAAAAAATTGATGCAGTTGCCTTTCATATACGATGGGTAATAGAAGCCTCCCCCAACCACACGGCATTTTACAACTTATGCACGCCATGCTCCCGTATTAGTCTCACATATGGGAAAGAACTGCATTCTAGGTAAAATAATACCAAAACTAGCCCTAACAAAATTGAAGGCAAACAGGTCACAAACAGCCAAATCTCAACCGTTCTTACCTTGAGTCTGTGATCTCCTCCAATGATTCTGAATCTAAGGATATGCTCTTCGTCATCGAGAAGTTCAAGTCTTTCCATACTGGTTGTGGCAGGAAGCCCGGACTTGACATTAACTTCTCTGAGACTTCCAATTTCGAGGCTTCCTTGCACTACGCATTTGCTTACAAATGGCTTGTACTTTTGTGGTTGATCAAATCTCCTCACCAAAGACCAAACCTAAATGAATAGAAGAGCCTCACATTATGCTCATAAACAACCTAACGAAAAGATAATTAGTGTACGAAAGAATCACAGGCAATCGCGAAATCAGGAGTTATAAAGAACCTATTGCCACAAACTCAAAGGCATTTTCAGTATTAATCATACCATATGATAATTACCAAATAAAGGAAAATACTTTAACCTTCTTCTCCAAACATCGACACTTCAATAAGGACTCTCCCCCTCAAATATAAACAAAAAATTCACACATAGCTAAACTAAGAACAATAGCATTTGAAAGCCTTGTTTTCTTTGGAATAGAAATTTTCTACTACTCCATGACCATACTTCATTGAAAAAGGTCATGCAGAAATTCCTCGTACGAGTCTTTTATAATTTTATTGGAGTTATATAATTCTTTTTGGACCTCATTTTCTTCTTCTGAATCAAGTTCTTCTATATATTCTGTATCCATTACTTCTTGTATACTATATATTGATTCTGTGTCACTAAGGTCTTCATCTATTTCTAATATATCTTCATTAATAAATTCTACTAATGACGCATTTCTATTATTTACATATTTTTTGTAACAATTTCTGCTTATGTGATCTGGATCACCACATATAAATCATTTTATGCTTTTGTAATCTCTTCTTTCATCAAATTTTCTTACATGTTTATTTTTTTGTAAGAAAGGCTTCTTATTACTACTTTTTCTCAAGTAATAAGCTTTTATTGGTACTTTAAACCTTGTCCTTTTCTGTTGTCTTGGCATATAAGTTTTTCTCCTATCAGAATCATATACTTGAGGAGTATAGATTGCTCTAAAATAACTATTCTCCTTCTAAGATCTTTGTATTTGAATCTCTATACATTTTTGGACTAATTGATCTATGATAAATTTGCATTTTGTTCTAATATTCTTAGTTCGTGGTGTAATTAATGAATCTGTGGAAATATATATTCTATAAATTTCTATTCTTAATGGGCTTGGTAATTTCAAACATTATTTTTCTCCTACTGTGGAATCATAAAAGGTTCTGCTATACTACTACAATATAAAAAAATCTTGTAAAAAAGGTTTTATAAAACTCCAACTTTTTATTTGAAGTTCTAATTTTCTTAAAGCTTCTTCCTGTCTTTTGGTTCCACTTACATTTGGTTGTCCTAAGACAAGTACTTGTATTAAATTAGTGAAATTATAAGGATTTGATCCTAATTGGACAAAACTTTTATAATCTTCTGGGAATTTTTTCTTGTAGGATTCCCAAATTGCCCTTACTGATTCTCCCAAGAATTTTTCTAAATAAGAGTACATTTCCTCTGGGCTGTGATTAAAATCTATTTCATCATAATGTCTTGTTATTAAAGAGGCGCAATATTCAAATATTGTTGGCAATTTTTGTATACCATGGGTTGTGAGATTTAAAAATCTCCCATTATCCACGAGCGTACTTTGATCTATAATCTCTAATTCTTGTCTCTTGCCCTTAGGTCTGTATTCTGGACTAGGTCCCTTATAATTACTATAAGGTTGTTTAGGAGAAAAACCACTTTCTCCAAGATTTCCTGATCCTGAATATATCTTTGGTTTTTCATCTTGTGTGTTCATTAATTCTCTTGCTATTGATGAAACTTGACTAATTGGTTCTGATATTATACTTTCAGTGTCTTCATCTTTTTCTATAGATTCTTATAATGAGCTTGTTATATTTCCTTTGATTATAACCCAGTCTCCATTAGTGTTTCTTTCTAGAGAATCTTCTTCCATTAGCCCTTGATTTATTAATTCTGCTTCTTTTGAGAGGATCTATCTTTTAGTGAGTTTTATATTATTGTCCAGGGAAATTTTTATTTTTTGTTTTCCATAATTAATGTATTCTTCTATATTCATATGATTATCTAATGTTATAATAAGGTTTTTATTATCATTCATTTTCTTTTTAAGTTCTGATATTTTTCTTTAATTAGTGTTTTTCTTTATATTATATTATATTCTTTTTTAAATAATCTTCCTAAATCTGGATCATTAAAATATCCTTTAATGTATCTATTATTTTCTTCAAAATCTTTTTCTAATCTATCAATTTTTTTTTCAATTTGATAGGTAGAATCTTCTTCAATATTCATCATATTAAATTCTTTTTCCATTTCACTTATTGTTTCATCTTCCAAGTCTGGTAGTTGTGTAACCTAAAAATCTCAAGGTTGTTCTTCCTTCACCATCTGTATACATTATATGTTCTGTTGGTATTTTACTATCGTTTTTATTTTCTACAAATTTACTTATGTTCCAATCTTATAACGTCCCGGAAAATGTGGGTTAACTTTTCGCATTTAATAGTATTATATCATGCATTATAATATTATTATTACACGTAAGACGAGACCATTATGGGTGTCATGGTTGTGGTATTACTTATATACGTGTGGTGAGAACGTATGTGGAGGTATGGAGGTGTGTTGCTTTCAAATTGCATTGTAGTTGCATGCAACGACTTTTGTTGCCGCTACGATGCGAGGTTCGACCTGCTCGGTCATGTCGCGGGAGTCAAGGAGGAGACGCCCTTGCGGGGTGTGGGGCAGCGCCCCGTTAGAAAAATTATTTTCCAGTGAATTGTTATAGTGCAAAAATAATGATTGGAGTGTGAGATTTGTGAGATTAGTGAGGTTTATAAGAATAGACTTGATATAGAATCATGACGATAAGTATTGTAGGTATGCGAGAATGGTTATCATGGTGATTAGTTGTTGAAGTGGCTTGTTTCAGGGTGAAAATGAGCGGGTATACCGTTACACCAAGTGTGGTGTAACGGTACACAATTGAATTTGGAGCCACTGTGAGTCTTTACACAGACAGTGTAACGGTACAAACTGGTGTAACGTTACACCAACCAGCAGCGTAACAACACACTGGTGTAATAGCACACCAAGCCTGGTGTACCGTTACACCAAAGGAAAATAAGACACTGGGAGTTGGCACACCAAGTGGTGTAACAGCACACCTAGCTTCATATAAGGCAGTATAAAGGTACACAAACCCTTTGTGTACCGGTACACCCAAGTCCGAAAATAGAAAATGTGGGGCCCGATGCTATAAGTCGACTCCTTATACCTCATTATTTTGCCCGTCCGTGAGAAAAATAAATAGAGAGAAGGAGAAAAAGAAAGAAGTGGAGATTTGATCCATCATCCGACGGGAAAATCACAATCGAAGGGTAAATCCTCTCTCCTCAAAATCTAGCGAACATTTTGAAGTAAGTTTTGAGTTATATCCCTAATTTCTAAATTTCTTGATTTCCGTACCTAGTTCGTACGTAAAATGTGAGTAAAATTTCTTCAAGTATATGAAGAA